>OZ005650.1:278356010-278442510 GCA_963930645.1 Salticus scenicus | reverse complement strand
CATAATGACATTCTAAGAGGCATATCAGCAATATAAAACATCCCTTACAGTTTATCAAAATTTCATACAATTCGCTTCAGTAATTAACTATTTACAGTATCATGTAATCAAAAATTAACGTAAATTAAGATCACAAATTAAACAATGCATAAAGACGCTTTGGAAAACAATTAAACCATTATTTATTCAATGAAATTATTACATGATGTGCTCAATATGCGAACCACCAGATGCAACCACATGCTGAAAACGTAAAACAGCATGGTCCACCGTCGCATTTAAAATCTCTGTTATAAAACATCTCACGTGTCTCGTTAAGCTAGATTTCAATTTAGCAACATAAGCATGTCGTTTTCTATAAACGATATCTTCCAGATGTCCCCACAGATAAAAATCGCAAGGATTAAGGTCCGGTGAACGTGGGGGCCAAGCGTTTTCGAAACCTCTGCTTATGACTCGGTCCGCACCAAAGGTATCATGTAGTAATTTTTTAGCAGGTTTAGCGATGTGAGGGGGTGCTCTGTCCTGCATAAATATCGTGGTTTCTAAACAATGTCTCTCTTGCAATGCTGGAATCAATTGTTCTCTCAATATCACACCGTAGCTAGTCCCTGTAACACTACAGCGTTTGGGACCACTTGGAGTTGGGGGTCTCAAAGAAATATGGGCCCCAAAAAAAAATCACAAGTCATTCCACCCCATACAGTTACATAATCGGAATTAAGGGGTTTTTCACGTTTAGCGTATTGGTTGCTCGTTCCCTATATCATGCAGTAGTTATGCGCATTTACACTACCTGATAGTTTAAAATGCGCCTCGTCTGTCCACAAGGTCCTCTGTATCCAAGTGTCATCCTCACTGATTTTCGACAGGACAAAGTTTGCAAAATCAATTCTTCGGGTGTCATCATGAGGTTTCAATTCTTGAAGCATTTTAATTTTATACGGATAACGCCGAAGAATGTGGCGCAACACTTTATGCACAGTTGACCAGGGAGGAAATAATGTCCGATCCACACTTCTTGCGCTCACTTGTTGCAGCATACTAGCTCCTGAACTGTTACTCGTAGTAGCAATAGCGTCATCAATTTGTTGCACTGTTTCCGGGTTTACGGGACGCCGCCCTCTTGTGCCTGGAATAACGCCCAATTCTCCTGTTTCTTCAAATTTAGAAATCATATTTTTCAATCCATTGACACTCATTGGACCTCTTCTTAATCGTTTCATACGCCGGTATTCTTTCAGAGTAGCTGAATAATTGCTACCATTCTGATAGAATATCTTCACTAACAATGCACGTTCCTTCTTATTCAGAATCATGATTGACCATTACTCAATGTTGTCTTGTTTTATACTGTTCGATGAACTTAAAATTTGTATATATGCCGTCGATAAGCATTGAATTGAAACACGGCATAGCGCCATCTATCGGGTAAAAATGGCGATTTTTTTATTTATTATTATTATTATTTTGCATATTTGACTTGCGCATGTTCTGAAACGTGCAGATACCCAATGTCACTGGAATATTCCCAGTAGTTTTCTCTCCAGCACCCCTTGAACACTTGAAGTTTAATTATGGCCACCCTGTACATTATTTACCATACCTCTATGAGGAATTCATTTCAAATTCCTAAACAGCTTTCCTGGAAATGGTAAAATATTATAGTAAAGCACATCCACTAACAACAAAAAAGAATTTTATCGCTTAAATATTTGCAGCACTGTATATCTTTTGAAGATTATGTACAGCCCACATGGTGCACCTAAATATAATCCTATAGTAATAATACACAGCCCAGCCTGAAATACACTTCCACAATTTGCAACTATTGTCTTACTTTTATCTAGTTCTTTTGTGTAGCCCTGTAAACGAACAGTGAATGATTTCCCTACCATAGTCTACAAGAGACATGTTTTTACGCATATAAAAATTATATATTCATTTCATTTGGTTTTGTGCAGTCTATGGATGTTAAACTCTACTTATCTGTAATTTCCCCCATAGACGCAACAACCGAAATACAGTCATTAACACAATAAAATAATGCCTATTGGCGATAATTTTGTTTTTGCTGGAAATTCCTAAAAGGAATTTCCGGCCAAAGTGCTTCTGGTTATATTTGCATTCCACTTGTTTCAGACTGAAACAAGTTGACATTAAGACTGACACAAAATTCCACCAAATTTTGTGCTTTTATCACTAACTGAACAATTCCTTGTTAATTTTGCTTGGAACGGTCGTACTATAACGAATTATGTACAAGAAAAGAAATTTTCAATAAAAGAAATTTTCAAGAAAAGAAATTTTCAAAAATTTTCAATGTATATTTCAATGTATATTTTTCTCACTCCCAAAAAATATTAAATATATGTTAACATTTTTATTTAAAGGCTGAAAAGTGTAAAATCCGCCAAAATAATAATAATTTTCTGCGCTTCTATTCAAATATTTTATTACAGTTCAAACGATTCGAACAAAACCTTTCAGTTCTATTTGTATCTTTTTAATGTTTAAGAAATTACTTTTTACACTTGAACTAATAAGAAAAAGACAACGAAAGATGTTATAAAGCACAGTTTTAAACTTTAAGCTTTTGTAAATAAGGGTTCTAAGAAGAATAATACTAAATTTAATTTAATTTGAATTGCTTGGTTATATTTCACAGCAACAAACAATTTACTTTAAAAGCAGACAGCTATCCGTATAATTAAAGAGCAGATGTGTTGCATGCAAATGTTATTTTGAAATTTAAATGAGATCCTGTAAGAAAAGTTTCATTCTAGGCGCTAATGATTTTCCTTGTTAACGATAAAAATACTTTAGAAAAAAATTTAGGGGTAAATCGTTTGAAAAAAAAAAAAAAAATCATAACGTTCTTCTAAAATTATTATAAGAATATTTTAAATTAAAAGTTTATGATGATGGTTCTAACATAACTGAATTTTGATGAAATCTATTAATTTTATTATTTTGTTCCATATTCATAGAAGAAAATGTTAGATTGGTAAAAATCTCCGTCTTCCAATTTTTGATAGATGTACATGTTTAAATATGTATTGAAAACAATTTGATTCTTTTAAAAAATGCCATGTCTGTCCGTCTTTGTTGTATGGAATTTGTAGGAGCTCTACCTCATGAACTAATGCAGAGAATTGTATTCAAATTTATGTTTAATTACACCTTGACATAATTTGATGCCTATAAAAATTTGGTTTAAATTACGCAACCGCGGGTGCTCCTTTGCCGTGGTTTCTCTCATTTACAAAAAGGCCATATCTCATCTTCTATCTGTATAATTGCACAAATCTTGATATGTGAGAGAACCAATTAAAAATAATATACTGATTCAATTTGATTGCATGTCAATCGGCAGCTGTCACTGTTATGCTGCTACTTTCTCAGTGTACGAGAAGACTACATCTAAATTCTTAAGATGAATAAATTCCTCAAATTTGATATGCTAAAAGAATGCTGACCTTGAATGTACATCGGCTGAAAGATGGCGCTGATATTACTCACCTTCTAAGATTTTCCATATGTTTGCATCTCAATGTTTATTTATTAAAACTTCGCCAAAATGCATGTGCTTAATCTTTATTTTGAGAAGCTAGGATTAAATATTTATTTATCTTACTAGGGGTTGTTTATGTTACTTTGTTTATGTTACTACCTCCCCCCAACCCTCCGTCCTGCTTGCCTCGCTCACCAACCTCCGCGTCTGCTTACATACATCAGCTTTATCCACTTCGCTGGTAACAATATTAAAATAAATTTTTCAGAGGAGGGGGGGGGGGTAAATGATAATTAGAACGTATAATTATATGTTTTTTGATTGTCGACTGCTTTCAGCAATTCAAAACTATGACCGAATTCCGCTGTATAGCCGTTAATAAAATGTAAATGACATTTAATTATTTGTGTTCAACATCAAATATGACCTAAAATAATGCTTTGACATTTAATTTCTTTATCTCATCATGTTTATCGCACATTTCTTTACAAAACTATCCAAATTTACGTCTGTATGTGAAACAATTTTTGTGGTATAAGACAAGAAAGCGGGAAAAACTCGATAAATTGAAAGACGGCACCGGTTTTTAGAATTGAAAAATATGGTAGGTAGTGCTTATATAAAAACGATAGGTAGTGCTTTTTTATGATATAGAAGAAAGTTTTACGATTGCCACAACAGACTGGTTTTTATATTGGATAAGTACCAGTTCTTTGCAGGCGAAATAATTAAATAATTAAAAATGGCCTGAAAGACATTGATATATGAAGTAATTAAGAAAATTATATTATACGAGTAAAACTTTTTTTATATCACGAAAATAGGAATCAACAATAAATACTTTCACTTTTATTTCTTATCTGAAAATTTCATCTTTTCTCTGTACTAAGGCCAAAACCTAAACTTAATATTTTTTTTTTTAATTCCAATCTAACAAGGAGAGGTCACGACATGGAAAATTCAGATCGGGACGAAATTGTGCAGGATTGTAGTATACTATGAAGGTAACAACATATTAAAGCAATAGGACCCACTATCCACAAAATTTCGAGATAAAAGCATTTAAAGTTTCAGCAATCTTTAAATACAAGTTATTTCGCAAATGAGACAGCGCGCCGGTGGCGTGAGCGTAAAGTACTGGTCTGCCACCCAGACAACATGGGTTCGAGACTATTTACGGACTTTTTTTTTTCCTTCTTTATTACTTCCATTACCCTACTACCGTAGGTAATGGAAGTATTGTATTCGGTCTGAAAATTCGATATCGGGTTTTCACCTGATTTACACGTTTTAAGGTCCCCTGAGTCCAAAAAAGTGGTTTTTGGCAATTGGTCAGTGCGTATGTATGTGTGTGTGTGTGTGTGTGTGTGTGTGTGTGTGTGTATGTATGTGGAGAATCTTCTGGCTACTATAGCTCAGAAACTAATAAAGATAGAGCTACGAAATTTTAGAATTGAAATACGTCTGGTGTACAGATGAAATTTCCAAATTTTGGTGAAAATTGAAAAACCGGAAGTGGGACATCGGAAACCGGAAGTGGGACCGTAAGTCCGTATCTCAAAAACGGCTCTAACGATTATCTTCAAACTTGCTATATAAACACTCTGTTAGATGTCCTTTCGAATGATATAGTTGGTTAGTTCATGAAAATTGATAGGCGTCCTGTATAAATAGCTCAATTTCAGGCCTCGCAAAGGCGTTCCTTTAAAAACGGTTGTACGGATTTTTTTCAAACTCGCCATTTTAACTCACTTTTAAATATGCTTTTGTATGTAATTATTGTTTTCCTGTCAATAATTGAGTTTAAACGGAAGTGGGACATCGGAAACCGGAAGTGGGACCGTAAGTCCGTATCTCAAAAACGGCTCTAACGATTTTCTTCAAATTTGCTATATAAACACTCTATTAGATGTCCTTTCGAATGATATAGTTGGTTAGTTCAGGAAAATTGATACGCGTCCTGTATAAATAGCTCAATTTCAGGTCTCCCAAGGGCGTTCCTTTAAAAACAGCTGTACGGATTTTTTTTAAACTCGCCATTTTAACTCACGTTTAAATATGCTTTTGTATGTAATTATTGTTTTCCTGTCAATAATTGATTTTTTGTAAGTGTTGGTATCTCAAAAATGGCTCTAACGATTTTCTCTTTAGGTCACTTTTATGTTTTCTGATCACATTATCTCTCAAAAATGCATATAATACGTGTAATAGTGGGTAATGGAAGTCGTGTGGTTGTTTCACACCAGATTTTTTTTTTATGTAATCTAAATTTTTTTACTTATTTATATACTTTATTTTATAAATGAATTCAATTTTTGAAAAAATTATAAAAGATTTTTTAATTTTCTTGAATATAAAATAAATAATTTTTATTTTAATATTTATAACTTAAAAATACAATAAATTTTTATAACTTAAAAAATAAATTAATTAAAATTAAAATTAATTTTTTAAGTTATAAAAATTTATTGTATTTTTATGTTATAAATATTTGGAAAAAAAAAAATTATATTTAAGAAAATTAAATAATCTTTTATAATTTTTTCAAATTTTGAATTCATTTATAAAATAAATAAAAAATTTAGAGTACATAAAAAATTAAAGAAAAAAAAAAGTTTCGCAGGTAGCCTCGAACCCGTGTTATCTGGGTGGCAGACCAGTGCTTTACGCTCACGCCACTGGGGCGCTGACTCGCTTGCGAAATAACTTGTATTTAAAGATTACTAAAACTTTAAATGCTTTTTTCTCGAAATTTTGTGGACAGTGGGTCCTATTGCTTTAGTATGTTGTTACCTTCATAGTACACTACAATCCTGCACAATTTCGCCCTGATCTGAATTTTCCATGTCGTGGCCTCTCCTTGTAAGACATGAAATTTTTATTCTTTGATATTTGTTGTCTTCCACTCGTATAAAAACGTACACGTGTTTATCATGTTCTTTTTCAAATAAAATCTATTAAAAAAAAAAAAAAAAAAAAAAACAATACTTTAAAATATTAATTGAGTTTTTTTATGACTTAAAAAAACTTTTAAATCTTTGAAATTTTTAATTATTGGGGGCTTGAATTAATTCTCGCTGTTGACGAGAGAAGGCAGTATTTGTTATAGAGCAGCATAGCGCAGAGTGACACCATAAATATTTATGCGATATAAATGGAAATTGTCAATGTAATATTTTAGTGTCATGAGGACATTTTTAGTACATTATATGGTGTCTAAGTCTTAGCGGATATATAGGGCTACATAAACACAATCTTTTTCATGAATTTTTAGAAAGAAAGCCGTAAAGATGCTTTTGGGAGATTATTCATCCATCATTAAAAATAAAATTTATTTTTGTAACCTTGCTGCTTTTGGACAATATACATGACTGTACAAAAGCAATCTATTGTATGAAATTTCTTTTAAAGTGAAGCTATAAAGATATTTCTTTACCCCCCCCCCTTCCCTCACCGCATAATAATAATAATAATAATAATAATGTATTTTAAAGGCCTCATTATAGAATTAAAATACATGCGTATGTTAAACGATATAACGAGAAAATAAAGTTAGAAAGTGTGTCTAATCTATGCAAACAGCATGAATTTTCCTTCTTCATTCTTGTTGCAATGTAAAATGCAGTGGTGACTGTTTTGAATTACGAATTAGTCTAAATTACTTGAATTTCTGTAAGAAAATATTGAATTTGTATAAGAGAAAAATTAATTCCTTTTATAATTTTAACCGAGAACTTTTCAAGAAAGTAAAATTATTTTATTGGGGCTACATAAAAGATATAAATTGATGGTAAAGAAAATTTCGGAACTGTCAAAACGAAAAATAGACGAATAATTACAATGAATTTAGAAAAATAGAAACAGATTGTGCAGAATTCCAACACTGTTTATGCAATGAAAAGAAACATACTGTAATATTATGAAGAATGCATTATTCCTAATTTTAATTCATAAATATGTGTATGTCATAATAAGACGTCTATCAAGCAATTTTGTTAATTTATTTTTATTTTTATTTTTTTTATTATTTAAATTTATATAAATGGGTCATAATTTTTTCGAAAAAAAATAAAAAGTGGTAGTTTTATCAATAATTAAATAACTATATTACAGAACAGATTGTGCAGAATCAGATTGTGCAGAATTCCAACACTGTTTATGCTATGAAAAGAAACACACTATAATATTAAGAAGAATGCATCATTCTTAATTTTAATTCATAAATATATGTATGTCATAATAAGACGTCTATCAAGCAATTTTGATAATTTTTTTTTATTAAATTAATTATTTTAATTATTTTTTTAAATTTATATAAATGGGTCATAAATTTTTCGAAAAAATAAAAAGTGATAGTTTTTTCAATAATTAAATAACTATATTACAGAACAGATTGTGCAGAATTCCAACACTGTTTATGCAATGAAAAGAAACATACTATAATATTATTAAGAATGCATTATTCCTAATTTTAATTCATAAATATATGTATGTCATAATCCGACGTCTATCAAGCAATTTTGATAATTTTTTTTTTTTTTTTTTTTTTTTTTTTTGTATCATTTAAATTTATATAAATGGGTCATAAATTTTTCGAAAAAATAAAAAGTGGTAGTTTTTTCAATAATTAAATAAATATATTACAGAACAGACTGTGCAGAATCAGATTGTGCAGAATTCGAACACTGTTTATGCAATGAAAAGAAACATACTATAATATTATGAAGAATGCATTATTCCTAATTTTAATTCATAAATATATGTATGTCATAATAAGACGTCTATCAAGCAATTTTGCTATTTTTTTTATCATTTAAATTTATATAAATGGGTCATAAATTTTTCGAAAAAATAAAAAGTGGTAGTTTTTTCAATAATTAAATAAATATATTACAGAACAGATTGTGCAGAATCAGATTGTGCAGAATTCCGACACTGTTTATGCAATGAAAAGAAACACACTATAATATTAAGAAGAATGCATTAGTCTTAATTTTAATTCATAAATATATGTATGTCATAATAAGACGTCTATCAAGCAATTTTGCTAATTTTTTTTTTTTATCATTTAAATTTATATAAATGGGTCATAAATTTTTCGAAAAAATAAAAAGTGGTAGTTTTTTCAATAATTAAATAACTATATTACAGAACAGATTGTGCAGAATTCCAACACTGTTTATGCAATGAAAAGAAACATACTATAATATTATGAAGAATGCATTATTCCTAATTTTAATTCATAAATATATGTATGTCATAATCAGACGTCTATCAAGCAATTTTGATAATTTATTTCTATTTTTTTTTTTTTTTAATCATTTAAATTTATATAAATGGGTCATAAGTTTTTCGAAAAAAATAAAAAGTGGTAGTTTTTTCAATAATTAAATAACTATATTACAGAACAGATTGTGCAGAATTCCAACACTGTTTGTGCAATGAAAAGAAACATACTATAATATTATGAAGAATGCATTACTCCTAATTTTAATTCATAAGTATATGTATGTCATAATAAGACGTCTATCAAGCAATTTTGCTAATTTATTTTTATTTTTATTTTTTTTTATTACTTAAATTTATATAAATGGGTCATAAATATTTCGAAAAAATAAAAAGTGGTAGTTTTATCAATAATTAAATAACTATATTACAGAACAGATTGTGCAGAATTCCAACACTGTTTATGCTATGAAAAGAAACATACTATAATATTAAGAAGAATGCATCATTCTTAATTTTAATTCATAAATATATGTATGTCATAATAAGACGGCTATCAAGCAATTTTGATAATTTTTTTTTATCATTTAAATTTATATAAATGGGTCATAAATTTTTCGGAAAAATAAAAAGTGATAATTTTTTCAACAATTAAATAACTATATTACAGAACAGATTGTGCAGAATTCCAACACTGTTTATGCAATAAAAAGAAACATACTATAATATTATGAAGAATGCATTATTCTTAATTTTAATTCATAAATATATGTATGTCATAATAAGACGTATCAAGATATTTTGCTAATTTTTTTTTCTTTTTTTAATCATTTAAATTTCTATAAATGGGTCATAAATTTTTCGAAAAAATAAAAAAGTGGTAGTTTTTTCAATAATTAAATAACTATATTACATTATACTATGCAAATAAGCAAAAATAATCTGTCTAACAATTGATTTTTTTTTTTTTTCATAAATTTGTATTGCTTTCAATAAAATAATGAATTCAACAGACTTTTTATTCTAATATGACACGTTAACAAAAAAAAAAAAAAAAAAAAAAAAAACTTTTGTTTCACATGGAATAAAATAAAAAGAGATTATTTTTATGTCGATGGAAACCTTTTATTGTCACGAATTATTCATTTAACCTTTTTAAATTGCATTATTTAAACAAAAAAAAAATGTTATTTGAAATGAATAAAGGAGAAACAATAAGATTCTGCAATTAATCCACCAATTAAATAAGCAGAAAAAAAAATTGTTAAGTGTAGGCAAATAACTTTTTTTTTTTTTTTTTTTTTTTTTTTTTTTTTTTAAGATATGCTGTTTTCCGTTTTTAAACATTGGTGCCCGAAGATGAATTAATATCAAATTCTTAAAAAAAAAATAATAAAATAAATATATATATATTCTGTTTCTTATAAAACGTCGATTTTTCTCTTTTTAAACTGAAAATTGCATATTAGATTTCATTTCAACGCTTTGTAATATGGTCGAAAAAGTTTTATTACATCACTAGCAAAACCGTGCGAAATTTCCGCACTTTTATTTCTTTTCTTATTTACCTTTAAAATTTGAAACTCAAAAATATTGTACCAATTTCACCACAAAATTAAAATTTCACTTTACATGTAGCCAAATTATTATTATAGCTAAATTAACATTGTGCAACAGTGAAACCAAAATCATTCAAAGAAAGATTTAAAAATAAAACTCACGGTTGACAACCCAGTTTTCACACTTCCGCAGCAGTACAGTTTTAGTCTACGACCTAATTCCTCTTTTGATTACTCTTTTCATGATTGTGTTTTTTAGTCAATTTATGATAATAATTCATAGTCTGTCTTTAAAGTATTGTTATGTTTAAAATGGTGCTTGCAAAGATTCTGAAGATGTAACTTTTAAAAATACATTTTTCTCTAAAATAATTTCATCAGACAAATGTCGTCATTTTTACTTTCTCTTACCCATAGAGTTGAGAAAGTATTGTTTTAGGGTCAAATTTTCGAAAGTGAGTTTTTGTTATATTTACATGTTCTGAGGTCCCCTGAATACGAAAATCATGTTTTTAAAGAATGGTCTGTGTGTCTGTTATCAGCATATCTCAAGAACAAATAGTAGTAAAAATTACAAACTCGGTATTCTAAATGTGTATCCTATAGGGATGCTACAGTAAGCTTTTCGTCGAGATGAAGCAAATGGTTCGTGTATGGGGACACTCAAAAGTATTCAAATACATTACGTCTATGGGGGAAATTGCAGGTAAGTAGAGTTTAACATCTATAGACGGCACTAAACCAAATGAAACGAATATATATTTTTTGTAACGGAGATAGTCAACTGGGAAAATTTTTTTGTTGTGTATGTAGGAGCCCCGCTTCCCCCCTGGGGGGGGGAGCCCCCTCGGAGGGAGTAAATTTTCATGATGTGTATCTTTCAAAAGAGCTCGCAAATACCTTTAAAACGAATGGTTGAACCATCGATCTACAATAATTTAAAATAAAGTTATCGATTTTTTTCCTTTTTAACTTTTTTTTTTTTTTTTTTTTTTTAAATTATTATTTATTTATTTTTTTTTTTTTTATTTAGGGTTATACTACTTCTCTAATATGAAAATCGTCTGCATTATCATAAAGGATAATTTTTTTGAATAATAATTTTAATAAATTATTTTTTAAAAACAGAATTATTTTTTAATAACCGAATTAAATTCTATATAGTAAATGTAGGTGCATTAATGAAACGGGGGGTTGATCCTCACACAGAACTAATTATCATATAAAACTCTTCCGAAGCCTAATTTAAATTGTTTTAACACAGGTTTACATAACAGTACTCGTTATCTTACCTCTTAATCTGCAACCTGTATTTATAGTATTAAATTTCAGGGTAAGAGAAAGTCGTGTGAGTGACACACCAGATTATTTCTTATTAGATCATGAGTCCGGGTGCTGAAATAGTATCCCTTTGTTATCCTCGCATATTCTTTTAATTTCCTCACTATCGTACCGTTTTAACAAAATATATTCGGAATTGGTCCGCGTTAGAGAAATCTTATATAGATTTTAACAGACAACCTGTTTCTCGATTTAGCTGAAAAGTTTATTTATTTATTTTTAATATGCTTGGTTTTCCACGAAATTCAATAATTTTATTAAGTTTCACTGCTGCACGGTCTAAAAAAAAAAAAAAAAAAAAAAAAAAGAATACGCTTGTAATTTATAGTCTACTAGTATATAACCCCGTCAAAAATGACGGAATGTGAAATTAATGAACATAGTGAATCAGCGAAAGCTTTGCCTTTTTCGCTGGTCACTATATTTAAAGGAAACTCTTTTAAATCGCTTTATAAACAAAATTTAAATAAATAATAATAAAAAAAAAATCATGAGATTGTTCAAAAGCTCGTTTACTGTCCCCGCTGCCTTCGACAGAAAACCACTCGTTCGCAGACTCTCGGGTGCCTGTGACAATAGCTTACCAGTGGACTTTTATTATAATATATATTATAATAAAATTTATTTATTTTTATTTTTATATCGAAGGAAAATGAACTCGTAAAGTTTTTTTTTTTTTTTTTTTTTTTTTTTGGCAACAATTAAATTATAGCTGATATTTAAATGGCTAATTTTAAAGCTATTAGGAGGTCATTATTTTCATATTTTAATTAATTAAAAGAAAACTAATCAAAATTTCGAGAATCGTGCTTCGAGGTATTGCATTATCACCGTGTTCTAAGCTATTCTAAAAGTTTCAAATATCTACCTAGTCGCGAAGTTAGTTAAAAGTCGATTGCAATATTTGTACTGGACAAACAAACAAACAAGAAAGCGAGTTAATAAAAACATGGTAATAAATAAAAACGCTTTCCGAAAAATAATATGACTCAATATTTTCCTTTTTATTCATTTGTAAAATTTTAGAAATGCTTTCTGTTAAAACTCTATATAAAGAAATCGATGTACCTATAATATAAATTACTTAAATAAAGTTGTAAATAACCAACTAAGTTGTCTCAAGAGTATGTCCTTGGTGAATAATGTACTTTGGGAATAAAAGAAATAAAATTTGATATTCAAGTAATGAAAACATCATGAAAGCAAAGATAAAGAGTATTGTTTCTTTGCAAGTACTTTTCTCAGAAGTAATTCACGATATTTCTTTGTTAGATTAAGATAAATTCTTTTATTACAAATATTATTTTACTTCATTTGTTATATATAAATCAAAATTTTTAAAAATAAAACGATATATAAACTTTAACTGATACAAAATTTTGAAATGGAACCTCTATTCTCTTTTGATAAAACAAAGTAAGTATAGCATTTATATTAATGATTTCTTAGAAAAATTGGTTTCTAAATTTTTTCAAATGATTCTTTTGGTTTAAATTTCTACCTTTAGCTTTTAAAATTTCTTCGATCAAACAAATAAAAATTTCCTTTTTATTTTCTTTAAATCATCTTTCAGTCTAATTTTGTAAAATTTGTTCAAAGTTTGATTAACATCATCTACTTTTTCAACATTCGGATTATATAATATGATCAGTTTTCTAATGTTAAAAATCAGACCTTTTTTAGCGACAAAAAATATTTCTTTTTTGCATTTTCAAACAATAGTGAACAATTTATTTTCAAAATGTCACGATTATTTTATTTTATTTGAGAAAGAAACAATAAAAAATATAAAATGAAATGAGAGTAATGTAAAACATATAAAATTTAATAAATTTTCGATTGTTCCTTAGTTTAAATTTCAGTATAATTCGAAAAATTTAAGTAGTATGGTTTTTAAAAGCTATTGAGATTTCTATTACGGTATTAATTTATTTAATTAAAACATATCGATTTCGTGGGTAACTCTGAAATTTTTTGAGAGAGTGGTAAACGACTATCTATATATATAAAAGAGCAGAGTCTGTCTGTCTGTGTGTCTGTCCGCTATAGAAACCTAGGCCGTTTCACCGACCGGGACAAAATTCGGCACGGTTAATGTTTAAAACCCGAGAAACACAACGCCGCAAGCGATTTTACAAAATTCGCCCCCCAAGGGAGGGGAGGGGGGGGGGGGCAAAACGTAATTTCACAAAATCCTTCATTTCTCAAACAAAAAAACAGATGTCCGTAAAATTTTTGCTTTAAAATATAGCTAATAGAAATGTCTAAAAATCGGTTTCTGGAATTTTTGAAATTCGGTCCCCAAGGGGGGCGGGGGGGCAAAACGTGATTTTGCATAATCCTATATATCTCAAAAAAAAAAAAAAAAAAAAAAAAAAAAAAAAAATAGATAAACGTGAAATTTTTGCTCTAAAATATAGCTAATGCAACTATCTAAAAACCAATTTCTGGAATTTTAGAAATTCAGCCCCCAGGTGGGGCAGCAAGGGGGGGGGGCTATGGAGCAAAAACAAATAGAAATACAGTTAGGCCGTTCAAAACTGGTACAGACAGGTTTTAAAGGCCTGCAAGTCGAATGGGGATATTTTCGAAAGCGTAAAGTTATTAGAAGGGCCGGGAAGGGGTGGACAGAGGGGCAAAAAAAAAAAAATAGAGTTAGATCATTCAAAATTGGTACTTCGAGGTTTTCGATACCTACAAATCGATTGCGGATCTTTTTAAATTTTTAAATTTATTGGGAGGGGCGGGAAGGGGGGAGGGAGCGGAAGGGCAAAAAAATAAGGTAGAGATAAATCGTTCAAAACTGGTGCATACAGGTTTTTGATATTTACAAATCGATTGCGGATATTTTCGAATTTGTAAAATTATTAGGGCGCTCATATATATGCATTCGCTCGTGCGCATCGCGCACGGGTCTACGCAGCCGAAGGCAGTGGGGACCCGGTGCGACATTTTTCCCGATCAGAGTTTTTTTTCTTTTTTTTTTTTCACAAGATAAAAATTAATGCAATTTTGAGAATTCATTAATTATAATGATTCATTTAAAAATAGTGACCAGCGAAGCGGGCATAGCCTGCTAGTATATATATATATAGGAATATAGGTAAAATATATAAATGTTTTCTTTTTCATGTCCGCACTGCTGACGATAACTTGTGACAATAATTGCAATTTAATTACCCTAGAATATAAGAAAAATATTGACAACAATATTTCCTATCTAGATAGTCAATTTTCTCTTTTATGCGGGCTTGACGTTTGAGATATTGAGGAAGTCGTTATAGCCTTTTGCTTCATTAATTGGAGCATTTTTCCTTAAGTATATTAGTCTATCTCGGATATCTTGTGGCACAATTTTATTGCTTCTAATCGATTTTCTTATATTGCCAATTACGTTAATTTGATTTTTTTCTGTTGTTTTAGGGAATTTATGTCAGTTTTGACAATTTCACGCCCTACATTCGATTCTGTGTCGGTATGTCCACTAGTGTTATTTTTAGAAAGTAACTCTATTTCATTATTTTCTCCTGAACTTATTACCGTTTTGTCAAGAAATGTAACTGTTCTTGCTTGTGTTACATAAAGGTGTTGGACAAAATAATATGAACACATTCGCTTTTTTACGTTTTGTCGAATATATTGAAAAATATTGAACGTGTTGTTCTTGAATTTTGGGAATAAGGAAATATGTCTTTCCTCATATTTTTCAGCAAAGATTTTGGCACGAATGCCCTTAGGGGACGAGCAGCAAATCCAATAAAATAAAAAGTATTTGTGATAACCCTGTATATGGACTTCGGTAATCAGGAAGCCTCAAAACGTGTAAAGATACAAAAAAAAAAAAAGCGATGAATATTTAGCTTAAAAACATACAGGGTGGCCATAATTAAACTGCAAGTGTTCAGGGGGTGCTGGAGAGAAAACTACTGGGAATAGTCCAGTGAAATTTTATATCTACACGTTTCAGAACACGCGCAAATCAAACATGAAAAAAAAAATTGCCATTTTCATCCGATAGATGGCGCTGTACCGTATTTCAACGCTCATTGGGGGCATATACAACTTCCAAAACCGATAGACAGAGCATAATGACATTCTAAGAGGCATATCAGCAATATAAAACATCCCTTACAGTTTATCAAAATTTCATACAATTCGCTTCAGTAATTAAATTTTTATAGTATCATGTAATCAAAAATTAACGTAAATTAAGATCACAAATTAAACAATTTATAAAGACGCTTTGGAAAACAATTAAACCATTATTTATTCAATGAAATTATTACATGATGTGCTCAATATGCGAACCACCAGATGCAACCACATGCTGAAAACGTAAAACAGCATGGTCCACCGTCGCATTTAAAATCTCTGTTATAAAACATCTCACGTGTCTCGTTAAGCTAGATTTCAATTTAGCAACATAAGCATGTCGTTTTCTATAAACGATATCTTCCAGATGTCCCCACAGATAAAAATCGCAAGGATTAAGGTCCGGTGAACGTGGGGGCCAAGCGTTTTCGAAACCTCTGCTTATGACTCGGTCTGCACCAAAGGTATCATGTAGTAATTTTTTAGCAGGTTTAGCGATGTGAGGGGGTGCTCTGTCCTGCATAAATATCGTGGTTTCTAAACAATGTCTCTCTTGCAATGCTGGAATCAATTGTTCTCTCAATATCGCACCGTAGCTAGTCCCTGTAACACTACAGCGTTTGGGACCACTTGGAGTTGGGGGTCTCAAAGAAATATGGGCCCCAAAAAAAAATCACAAGTCATTCCACCCCATACAGTTACATAATCGGAATGGAGGGGTTTTTCACGTTTAGCGTATTGGTTGCTCGTTCCCCATATCATGCAGTAGTTATGCGCATTTACACTACCTGATAGTTTAAAATGCGCCTCGTCTGTCCACAAGATCCTCTGTATCCAAGTGTCATCCTCACTGATTTTCGACAGGACAAAGTTTGCAAAATCAATTCTTCGGGTGTCATCATGAGGTTTCAATTCTTGAAGCATTTTAATTTTATACGGATAACGCCGAAGAATGTGGCGCAACACTTTATGCACAGTTGACCAGGGAGGAAATAATGCCCGATCCACACTTCTTGCGCTCACTTGTTGCAGCATACTAGCTCCTGAACTGTTACTCGTAGTAGCAATAGCGTCATCAATTTGTTGCACTGTTTCCGGGTTTACGGGACGCCGCCCTCTTGTGCCTGGAATAACGCCCAATTCTCCTGTTTCTTCAAATTTAGAAATCATATTTTTCAATCCATTGACACTCATTGGACCTCTTCTTAATCGTTTCATACGCCGGTATTCTTTCAGAGTAGCTGAATAATTGCTACCATTCTGATAGAATATCTTCACTAACAATGCACGTTCCTTCTTATTCAGAATCATGATTGACCATTACTCAATGTTGTCTTGTTTTATACTGTTCGATGAACTTAAAATTTGTATATATGCCGTCGATAAGCATTGAATTGAAACACGGCATAGCGCCATCTATCGGGTAAAAATGGCGATTTATTTATTTATTATTATTATTATTATTATTTTGCATATTTGACTTGCGCATGTTCTGAAACGTGCAGATACCCAATGTCACTGGAATATTCCCAGTAGTTTTCTCTCCAGCACCCCTTGAACACTTGAAGTTTAATTATGGCCACCCTGTACATTATTTACCATACCTCTATGAGGAATTCATTTCAAATTCCTAAACAGCTTTCCTGGAAATGGTAAAATATTATAGTAAAGCACATCCACTAACAACAAAAAAGAATTTTATCGCTTAAATATTTGCAGCACTGTATATCTTTTGAAGATTATGTACAGCCCACATGGTGCACCTAAATATAATCCTATACTAATAATACACAGCCCAGCCTGAAATACACTTCCACAATTTGCAACTATTGTCTTACTTTTATCTAGTTCTTTTGTGTAGCCCTGTAAACGAACAGTGAATGATTTCCCTACCATAGTCTACAAGAGACATGTTTTTACGCATATAAAAATTATATATTCATTTCATTTGGTTTTGTGCAGTCTATGGATGTTAAACTCTACTTATCTGCAATTTCCCCCATAGACGCAACAACCGAAATACAGTCATTAACACAATAAAATAATGCCTATTGGCGATAATTTTGTTTTTGCTGGAAATTCCTAAAAGGAATTTCCGGCCAAAGTGCTTCTGGTTATATTTGCATTCCACTTGTTTCAGACTGAAACAAGTTGACATTAAGACTGACACAAAATTCCACCAAATTTTGTGCTTTTATCACTAACTGAACAATTCCTTGTTAATTTTGCTTGGAACGGTCGTACTATAACGAATTATGTACAATAAAAGAAATTTTCAATAAAAGAAATTTTCAAGAAAAGAAATTTTCAAGAAAAGAAATTTTCAAAAATTTTCAATGTATATTTCAATGTATATTTTTCTCACTCCCAAAAAATATTAAATATATGTTAACATTTTTATTTAAAGGCTGAAAAGTGTAAAATCCGCCAAAATAATAATAATTTTCTGCGCTTCTATTCAAATATTTTATTACAGTTCAAACGATTCGAACAAAACCTTTCAGTTCTATTTGTATCTTTTTAATGTTTAAGAAATTACTTTTTACACTTGAACTAATAAGAAAAAGACAACGAAAGATGTTATAAAGCACAGTTTTAAACTTTAAGCTTTTGTAAATAAGGGTTCTAAGAAGAATAATACTAAATTTAATTTAATTTGAATTGCTTGGTTATATTTCACAGCAACAAACAATTTACTTTAAAAGCAGACAGCTATCCGTATAATTAAAGAGCAGATGTGTTGCATGCAAATGTTATTTTGAAATTTAAATGAGATCCTGTAAGAAAAGTTTCATTCTAGGCGCTAATGATTTTCCTTGTTAACGATAAAAATACTTTAGAAAAAAATTTAGGGGTAAATCGTTTGAAAAAAAAAAAAAAAATCATAACGTTCTTCTAAAATTATTATAAGAATATTTTAAATTAAAAGTTTATGATGATGGTTCTAACATAACTGAATTTTGATGAAATCTATTAATTTTATTATTTTGTTCCATATTCATAGAAGAAAATGTTAGATTGGTAAAAATCTCCGTCTTCCAATTTTTGATAGATGTACATGTTTAAATATGTATTGAAAACAATTTGATTCTTTTAAAAAATGCCATGTCTGTCCGTCTTTGTTGTATGGAATTTGTAGGAGCTCTACCTCATGAACTAATGCAGAGAATTGTATTCAAATTTAAGTTTAATTACACTTTGACATAATTTGATGCCTATAAAAATTTGGTTTAAATTACGCAACCGCGGGTGCTCCTTTGCCGTGGTTTCTCTCATTTACAAAAAGGCCATATCTCATCTTCTATCTGTATAATTGCACAAATCTTGATATGTGAGAGAACCAATTAAAAATAATATACTGATTCAATTTGATTGCATGTCAATCGGCAGCTGTCACTGTTATGCTGCTACTTTCTCAGTGTACGAGAAGACTACATCTAAATTCTTAAGATGAATAAATTCTTCAAATTTGATATGCTAAAAGAATGCTGACCTTGAATGTACATCGGCTGAAAGATGGCGCTGATATTACTCACCTTCTAAGATTTTCCACATGTTTGCATCTCAATGTTTATTTATTAAAACTTCGCCAAAATGCATGTGCTTAATCTTTATTTTGAGAAGTTAGGATTAAATATTTATTTATCTTACTAGGGGTTGTTTATGTTACTTTGTTTATGTTACTACCTCCCCCCAACCCTCCGTCCTGCTTGCCTCGCTCACCAACCTCCGCGTCTGCTTACATACATCAGCTTTATCCACTTCGCTGGTAACAATATTAAAATAAATTTTTCAGAGGAGGGGGGGGGGTAAATGATAATTTGAACGTATAATTATATGTTTTTTGATTGGCGACTACTTTCAGCAATTCAAAACTATGACCGAATCCCGCTGTATAGCCGTTAATAAAATGTAAATGACATTTAATTATTTGTGTTCAACATCAAATATGACCTAAAATAATGCTTTGACATTTAATTTCTTTATCTCATCATGTTTATCGCACATTTCTTTACAAAACTATCCAAATTTACGTCTGTATGTGAAACAATTTTTGTGGTATAAGACAAGAAAGCGGGAAAAACTCGATAAATTGAAAGACGGCACCGGTTTTTAGAATTGAAAAATATGGTAGGTAGTGCTTATATAAAAACGATAGGTAGTGCTTTTTTATGATATAGAAGAAAGTTTTACGATTGCCACAACAGACTGGTTTTTATATTGGATAAGTACCAGTTCTTTGCAGGCGAAATAATTAAATAATTAAAAATGGCCTGAAAGACATTGATATATAAAGTAATTAAGAACATTATATTATACGAGTAAAACTTTTTTTATATCACGAAAATAGGAATCAACAATAAATACTTTCACTTTTATTTCTTATCTGAAAATTTCATCTTTTCTCTGTACTAAGGCCAAAACCTAAACTTAATATTTTTTTTTAAATTCCAATCTAACAAGGAGAGGTCACGACATGGAAAATTCAGATCGGGACGAAATTGTGCAGGATTGTAGTATACTATGAAGGTAACAACATATTAAAGCAATAGGACCCACTATCCACAAAATTTCGAGAAAAAAGCATTTAAAGTTTCAGTAATCTTTAAATACAAGTTATTTCGCAATTGAGACAGCGCGCCGGTGGCGTGAGCGTAAAGTACTGGTCTGCCACCCAGACAACATGGGTTCGAGACTATTTACGGACTTTTTTTTTTCCTTCTTTATTACTTCCATTACCCTACTACCGTAGGTAATGGAAGTATTGTATTCGGTCTGAAAATTCGATATCGGGTTTTCACCTGATTTACACTTTTTAAGGTCCCCTGAGTCCAAAAAAGTGGTTTTTGGCAATTGGTCAGTGCGTATGTATGTGTGTGTGTGTGTGTATGTATGTGGAGAATCTTCTGGCTACTATAGCTCAGAAACTAATAAAGATAGAGCTACGAAATTTTAGAATTGAAATACGTCTGGTGTACAGATGAAATTTCCAAATTTTGGTGAAAATTGAAAAACCGGAAGTGGGACATCGGAAACCGGAAGTGGGACCGTAAGCCCGTATCTCAAAAACGGCTCTAACGATTTTCTTCAAACTTGCTATATAAACACTCTGTTAGATGTCCTTTCGAATGATATAGTTGGTTAGTTCGTGAAAATTGATAGGCGTCCTGTATAAATAGCTCAATTTCACGCCTCGCAAAGGCGTTCCTTTAAAAACGGTTGTACGGATTTTTTTCAAACTCGCCATTTTAACTCACTTTTAAATATGCTTTTGTATGTAATTATTGTTTTCCTGTCAATAATTGAGTTTAACCGGAAGTGGGACATCGGAAACCGGAAGTGGGACCGTAAGTCCGTATCTCAAAAACGGCTCTAACGATTTTCTTCAAATTTGCTATATAAACACTCTATTAGATGTCCTTTCGAATGATATAGTTGGTTAGTTCAGGAAAATTGATACGCGTCCTGTATAAATAGCTCAATTTCAGGTCTCCCAAGGGCGTTCCTTTAAAAACAGCTGTACGGATTTTTTTCAAACTCGCCATTTTAACTCACGTTTAAATATGCTTTTGTATGTAATTATTGTTTTCCTGTCAATAATTGATTTTTTGTAAGTGTTGGTATCTCAAAAATGGCTCTAACGATTTTCTCTTTAGGTCACTTTTATGTTTTCTGATCACATTATCTCTCAAAAATGCATATAATACGTGTAATAGTGGGTAATGGAAGTCGTGTGGTTGTTTCACACCAGATTTTTTTTTTATGTAATCTAAATTTTTTTACTTATTTATACTTTATTTTATAAATGAATTCAATTTTTGAAAAAATTATAAAAGATTTTTTAATTTTCTTGAATATAAAATAAATAATTTTTATTTTAATATTTATAACTTAAAAATACAATAAATTTTTATAACTTAAAAAATAAATTAATTAAAATTAAAATTAATTTTTTAAGTTATAAAAATTTATTGTATTTTTATGTTATAAATATTTGAAAAAAAAAATTATATTTAAGAAAATTAAATAATCTTTTATAATTTTTTCAAATTTTGAATTCATTTATAAAATAAATAAAAAATTTAGAGTACATAAAAAATTAAAGAAAAAAAAAAAGTTTCGCAGGTAGCCTCGAACCCGTGTTATCTGGGTGGCAGACCAGTGCTTTACGCTCACGCCACTGGGGCGCTGACTCGCTTGCGAAATAACTTGTATTTAAAGATTACTAAAACTTTAAATGCTTTTTTCTCGAAATTTTGTGGACAGTGGGTCCTATTGCTTTAGTATGTTGTTACCTTCATAGTATACTACAATCCTGCACAATTTCGCCCTGATCTGAATTTTCCATGTCGTGACCTCTCCTTGTAAGACATGAAATTTTATTCTTTGATATTTGTTGTCTTCCACTCGTATAAAAACGTACACGTGTTTATCGTTCTTTTTCAAATAAAATCTATTAAAAAAAAAAAAAAAAAAACTTTAAAATATTAATTGAGTTTTTTTATGACTTAAAAAAACTTTTAAATCTTTGAAATTTTTAATTATTGGGGGCTTGAATTAATTCTCGCTGTTGACGAGAGAAGGCAGTATTTGTTATAGAGCAGCATAGCGCAGAGTGACACCATAAATATTTATGCGATATAAATGGAAATTGTCAATGTAATATTTTAGTGTCATGAGGACATTTTTAGTACATTATATGGTGTCTAAGTCTTAGCCGATATATAGGGCTACATAAACACAATCTTTTTCATGAATTTTTAGAAAGAAAGCCGTAAAGATGCTTTTGGGAGATTATTCATCCATCATTAAAAATAAAATTTATTTTTGTAACCTTGCTGCTTTTGGACAATATACATGACTGTACAAAAGCAATCTATTGTATGAAATTTCTTTTAAAGTGAAGCTATAAAGATATTTATTTTACCCCCCCCCCCCTTCCCTCACCGCATAATAATAATAATAATAATAATGTATTTTAAAGGCCTCATTATAGAATTAAAATACATGCGTATGTTAAACGATATAACGAGAAAATAAAGTTAGAAAGTGTGTCTAATCTATGCAAACAGCATGAATTTTCCTTCTTCATTCTTGTTGCAATGTAAAATGCAGTGGTGACTGTTTTGAATTACGAATTAGTCTAAATTACTTGAATTTCTGTAAGAAAATATTGAATTTGTATAAGAGAAAAATTAATTCCTTTTATAATTTTAACCGAGAACTTTTCAAGAAAGTAAAATTATTTTATTGGGGCTACATAAAAGATATAAACTGATGGTAGAGAAAATTTCGGAACTGTCAAAACGAAAAATAGACGAATAATTACAATGAATTTAGAAAAATAGAAACAGATTGTGCAGAATTCCAACACCGTTTATGCAATGAAAAGAAACATACTATAATATTATGAAGAATGCATTATTCCTAATTTTAATTCATAAATATGTGTATGTCATAATAAGACGTCTATCAAGCAACTTTGTTAATTTATTTTTATTTTTATTTTTTTTATTATTTAAATTTATATAAATGGGTCATAATTTTTTCGAAAAAAAAAATAAAAAGTGGTAGTTTTATCAATAATTAAATAACTATATTACAGAACAGATTGTGCAGAATCAGATTGTGCAGAATTCCAACACTGTTTATGCTATGAAAAGAAACACACTATAATATTAAGAAGAATGCATCATTCTTAATTTTAATTCATAAATATATGTATGTCATAATAAGACGTCTATCAAGCAATTTTGATAATTTTTTTTTTTTTATCATTTAAATTTATATAAATGGGTCATAAATTTTTCGAAAAAATAAAAAGTGATAGTTTTTTCAATAATGAAATAACTATATTACAGAACAGATTGTGCAGAATTCCAACACTGTTTATGCAATGAAAAGAAACATACTATAATATTATGAAGAATGCATTATTCCTAATTTTAATTCATAAATATATGTATGTCATAATCAGACGTCTATCAAGCAATTTTGATAATTTTTTTTTTTTTTTTTTTTATCATTTAAATTTATATAAATGGGTCATAAATTTTTCGAAAAAATAAAAAGTGGTAGTTTTTTCAATAATTAAATAAATATATTACAGAACAGACTGTGCAGAATCAGACTGTGCAGAATTCGAACACTGTTTATGCAATGAAAAGAAACATACTATAATATTATGAAGAATGCATTATTCCTAATTTTAATTCATAAATATATGTATGTCATAATCAGACGTCTATCAAGCAATTTTGATAATTTATTTCTATTTTTTTTTTTTTTTTTTTTTTTTTTTTTATCATTTAAATTTATATAAATGGGTCATAAGTTTTTCGAAAAAAATAAAAAGTGGTAGTTTTTTCAATAATTAAATAACTATATTACAGAACAGATTGTGCAGAATTCCGACACTGTTTATGCAATGAAAAGAAACACACTATAATATTAAGAAGAATGCATTAGTCTTAATTTGAATTCGTAAATATATGTATGTCATAATAAGACGTCTATCAAGCAATTTTGCTAATTTTTTTTTTTATCATTTAAATTTATATAAATGGGTCATAAATTTTTCGAAAAAATAAAAAGTGGTAGTTTTTTCAATAATTAAATAACTATATTACAGAACAGATTGTGCAGAATTCCAACACTGTTTATGCAATGAAAAGAAACATACTATAATATTATGAAGAATGCATTATTCCTAATTTTAAATAAATGGGTCATAAGTTTTTCGAAAAAAATGAAAAGTGGTAGTTTTTTCAATAATTAAATAACTATATTACAGAACAGATTGTGCAGAATTCCAACACTGTTTGTGCAATGAAAAGAAACATACTATAATATTATGAAGAATGCATTACTCCTAATTTTAATTCATAAATATATGTATGTCATAATAAGACGTCTATCAAGCAATTTTGCTAATTTATTTTTATTTTTATTTATTTTTATTACTTAAATTTATATAAATGGGTCATAAATATTTCGAAAAAATAAAAAGTGGTAGTTTTACCAATAATTAAATAACTATATTACAGAACAGATTGTGCAGAATTCCAACACTGTTTATGCTATGAAAAGAAACATACTATAATATTAAGAAGAATGCATCATTCTTAATTTTAATTCATAAATATATGTATGTCATAATAAGACGGCTATCAAGCAATTTTGATAATTTTTTTTTATCATTTAAATTTATATAAATGGGTCATAAATTTTTCGGAAAAATAAAAAGTGATAGTTTTTTCAATAATTAAATAACTATATTACAGAACAGATTGTGCAGAATTCCAACACTGTTTATGCAATGAAAAGAAACATACTATAATATTATGAAGAATGCATTATTCTTAATTTTAATTCATAAATATATGTATGTCATAATAAGACGTATCAAGATATTTCGCTAATTTTTTTTTTCTTTTTTTAATCATTTAAATTTCTATAAATGGGTCATAAATTTCTTCGAAAAAATAAAAAGTGGTAGTTTTTTCAATAATTAAATAACTATATTACATAATACTATGCAAATAAGCAAAAATAATCTGTCTAACAATTGATTTTTTTTTTCATAAATTTGTATTGCTTTCAATAAAGTAATGAATTCAACAGACTTTTTATTCTAATATGACACGTTAACAAAAAAAAAAAAAAAAAAACCTTTTGTTTCACATGGAATAAAATAAAAAGAGATTATTTTAATGTCGATGGAAACCTTTTATTGTCACGAATTATTCATTTAACCTTTTTAAATTGCATTATTTAAACAAAAAAAAAAAAAAAAAAAAAAATGTTATTTGAAATGAATAAAGGAGAAACAATAAGATTCTGCAATTAATCCACCAATTAAATAAGCAGAAAAAAAAATTTGTTTTTTTTTTAAAGATATGCTGTTTTCCGTTTTTAAACATTGGTGCACGAAGATGAATTAATATCAAATTCTTAAAAAAGAATAATAAAATAAATATATATATATTCTGTTTCTTATAAAACGTCGATTTTTCTCTTTTTAAACTGAAAATTGCATATTAGATTTCATTTCAACGCTTTGTAATATGGTCGAAAAAGTTTTATTACATCACTAGCAAAACCGTGCGAAATTTCCGCACTTTTATTTCTTTTCTTATTCACCTTTAAAATTTGAAACTCAAAAATATTGTACCAATTTCACCACAAAATTAAAATTTCCCTTTACATGTAGCCAAATTATTATTATAGCTAAATTAACATTGTGCAACAGTGAAACCAAAATCATTCAAAGAAAGATTTAAAAATAAAACTCACGGTTGACAACCCAGTTTTCACACTTCCGCAGCAGTACAGTTTTAGTCTACGACCAAATTCCTCTTTTGATTACACTTTTCATGATTGTGTTTTTTAGTCAATTTATGATAATAATTCATAGTCTGTCTTTAAAGTATTGTTATGTTTAAAATGGTGCTTGCAAAGATTCTGAAGATGTAACTTTTAAAAATACATTTTTCTCTAAAATAATTTCATCAGACAAATGTCGTCATTTTTACTTTCTCTTACCCATAGAGTTGAGAAAGTATTGTTTTAGGGTCAAATTTTCGAAAGTGAGTTTTTGTTATATTTACATGTTCTGAGGTCCCCTGAATACGAAAATCATGTTTTTAAAGAATGGTCTGTGTGTCTGTTATCAGCATATCTCTAGAACAAATAGTAGTAAAAATTACAAACTCGGTATTCTAAATGTGTATCCTATAGGGATGCTACAGTAAGCTTTTCGTCGAGATGAAGCAAATGGTTCGTGTATGGGGACACTCAAAAGTATTCAAATACATTACGTCTATGGGGGAAATTGCAGGTAAGTAGAGTTTAACATCTATAGACGGCACTAAACCAAATGAAACGAATATATATTTTTTGTAACGGAGATAGTCAACTGGGAAAATTTTTTTGTTGTGTATGTAGGAGCCCCGCTTCCCCCCTGGGGGGGGGAGCCCCCCTCGAAGGGAGTAAATTTTCATGATGTGTATCTTTCAAAAGAGCTCGCAAATACCTTTAAAACGAATGGTTGAACCATCGATCTACAATAATTTAAAATAAAGTTATCGATTTTTTTCCTTTTTAACTTTTTTTTTTTTTTTGTTTAAATGTAATATTGAGATAAATTCAACTTTTTTTTTTTTTTTTTTTTTTTTTTTTTTTTTTTAAATTATTATTTATTTATTTATTTATTTTTTTATTTAGGGTTATACTACTTCTCTAATATGAAAATCGTCTGCATTATCATAAAGGATAATTTTTTTAAATAATAATTTTAATAAATTATTTTTTAAAAACAGAATTATTTTTTAATAACCGAATTAAATTCTATATAGTAAATGTAGGTGCATTAATGAAACGGGGGGTTGATCCTCACATAGAACTAATTATCATATAAAACTCTTCCGAAGCCTAATTTAAATTGTTTTAACACAGGTTTACATAACAGTACTCGTTATCTTACCTCTTAATCTGCAACCTGTATTTATAGTATTAAATTTCAGGGTACGAGAAAGTCGTGTGAGTGACACACCAGATTATTTCTTATTAGATCATGAGTCCGGGTGCTGAAATAGTATCCCTTTGTTATCCTCGCATATTCTTTTAATTTCCTCACTATCGTACCGTTTTAACAAAATATATTCGGAATTGGTCCGCGTTAGAGAAATCTTATATAGATTTTAACAGACAACCTGTTTTTCGATTTAGCTGAAAAGTTTATTTATTTATTTTTAATATGCTTGGTTTTCCACGAAATTCAATAATTTTATTAAGTTTCACTGCTGCACGTTCTTAAAAAAAAAAAAAAAAAAAAAAAAAAAAGAATACGCTTGTAATTTATAGTCTACTAGTATATAACCCCGTCAAAAATGACGGAATGTGAAATTAATGAACATAGTGAATCAGCGAAAGCTTTGCCTTTTTCGCTGGTCACTATATTTAAAGGAAACTCTTTTAAATCGCTTTATAAACAAAATTTAAATAAATAATAATAAAAAAAAAAATCATGAGATTGTTCAAAAGCTCGTTTACTGTCCCCGCTGCCTTCGACAGAAAACCACTCGTTCGCAGACTCTCGGGTGCCTGTGACAATAGCTTACCAGTGGACTTTTATTATAATATATATTATAATAAAATTTATTTATTTTTATTTTTATATCGAAGGAAAATGAACTCGTAAAGTTTTTTTTTTTTTTTTTTTTTTTTTTGGCAACAATTAAATTATAGCTGATATTTAAATGGCTAATTTTAAAGCTATTAGGAGGTTATTATTTTCATATTTTAATTAATTAAAAGAAAACTAATCAAAATTTCGAGAATCGTGCTTCGAGGTATTGCATTATCATCGTGTTCTAAGCTATTCTAAAAGTTTCAAATATCTAGCTAGTCGCGAAGTTAGTTAAAAGTCGATTGCAATATTTGTACTGGACAAACAAACAAACAAGAAAGCGAGTTAATAAAAACATGGTAATAAATAAAAACGCTTTCCGAAAAATAATATGACTCAATATTTTCCTTTTTATTCATTTGTAAAATTTTAGATTCTGTAACGAACTATTTTACGTTCTGCAAACTCAAGGTGGTTTAGAGCAAATGATGACGACGGTATTATTCTATCTGAAAGAGATAAGACGTTGGTCTAAAATAAATAAATAAATAAAAATAAACAACAAAGCGAACTTTTATTTTACCGGATAAATTTAACAAAACAAGTTTTTAACAAGATTAAAAAAACCTACTTAAGTTAAAAAATATTGCTTGTGTTTTCACAGTTTTTTAGCCCTATACGATTCTTTTATCACACAATAAATTTAAAACAAAATTTATCTTTTACAAAAATTTTCTCCTTGAGAATATTCTTACGAAAAATCTTTCTGATTTTCTTTTAAACATTTTACAGTTCCAAAATTTTAGCAAAACTCCCCTTTCCTTGTCATGTTTCTTCTATATTTTACGTTAATATTGGGCGATAAACCTAGACGACCTACTTTAAGATGAATATATTGCTTTGAAACTAAACGCTATGATAACTATTATGAATCCCAGTAAACTAAAATTTTTAGAGCCTTGAAAATGGAAATGGAAGTCACAAATATGTGAATAAACATTTCAAAATATTTTCTAAATGCAGTCAGAAAATATTTTGAATAAGGTTGATACATTTCATTCAAATCTAAATGATTGAGAATGGATATAATTATATCTTAGGACAAAATTTATGAAACTTTAGCGGTGCTTCTAAACTTACTAAATATAGACACATCATTTTCCCCGTTAAAATTATTACCAATGTGATAAGTAGTATTTAAAAAAATGCTAATAAATTTATTTAAAACATTTTTAATGGATTTTTATCAGCAGCAAAATATACCTGAAAAATATTGTGTAATGTTGAACTTTGTTGGCTAACAAGATAAAAATAAAGCAACCGCAACAATTGTTTCTTGGTGAAATATTTAAACAGAACTCTTCTTCTGGCAAAAAAAAAAAAAAAAAAAAAAAAAATAGATGAATGCAGAGAGTGTTGTTACTTTTACGCTGCATTCCTGCCAACATATTCTGACAGATGAACGGTCTTACCTCATTTTTTGGACACTAAATATAGGGGAGACCCGTGTACCTAGGGTCGCTTTTTTTTCAATGCCCAAAAACAGAGCTCTTGACTTGTTTAAAATTATCAAACTGATATATACATATCTTTAGAACTAATTACTTCCAGTAAAATAATAAATTCCGACAAATAGAAGGTTTTTTAAAAAAACTTCACTCATAGCCCTAGGTACAACACCCTCATTGTACCTGGGGCCAGATCTCATTTTACCTAGGGCCGCATTTTTTCAATGCCCAAAAATAGAGCTCCTGACCTGTTAAAAATCATGAAACTGATATGTACAGTCGGGGAAAAAAAAAAACAAAAAACGCAGCCCTCGACGTAACTTCGTTGCTAATAGATGTAGAAAAATGCAATAGGTATCATTCGACTGGAAATTGTGAGTAGTTTCAGAAAATGAACTGAAATTTTTAATTGGCTACATATTAAAACGTGCACCAACTTTGATTTTTTTTCAATGGTAATGCCCCATTTTCATTTTATATTTGAATTCCTGGGATCGCGACAACGCGAAAAAGTATATTGGTTGTATATTTTATTTATTTTTTCACAGAGTTATAAGCGTTCAAAGTTTGAAGGTGCTAATGTTAAATTCATATTTCAAACTTTTATTAATATTTTCACAAAAAATAACTTGATCGATATAATTTTTTTTTTTTTTTTTTTTTTTTTTTTTTTTTACGAGATACAGTGAAGAAACCCAAACATAATCCATCATTACTTTTGATTCTGAAATTTTTTTTTAATTTTGAAAAATATTAATAAACTCATATTCATTAAAATTATGAATTATGACCTATATTAATTTTTACATAAAATGAATCCTAATGCTGAGAAATATCGGTGTGCAAATTTGCAGCTCATTCCAGTTATTAGTTTTCGAGATATAAATAAATATTTCTTTTGGAATGGTTTAGGGGGCCGTCTCTTATAAAGTTTTGCATGCGATAACGAATCAAATCTTAAAAAATAACAATGAAAATTAAACAAAATATTTTTATTTTTTATTTACGGGACAAATTATATAACAACAACGTCAAACGCAAAGAAATGAAACAAAAATGATGATTTTTAGACATAAGTGTTAGCATCAAGAATTCCTGTTTTCTAAAGATGACAAGCCCCGCCTTCATCGTTCTTCAATACAGAAAAGAAAAGTAAATGTGACATTGAGTATTCGTGTTAAACCCCATATTTTATGTAGACAAAATATGCACAAGTGGTATTTACTTCATCGATTACTGGTGATAAATTTCGAATCTTTTAAACGAACACTAGAAGAAAAAAAAAAAAAAAAACTAAATAGGCGGGGTTTACTGTTTTAAATAGAAAAATTTGTAAACGTAAAAATTGTCTAGTTAAAAAAAAAAAAAAAAAAAAAAAAAAAAATGGAATTGGAATGCAAGACAGACTTGTAAAATTGTTTCTTAACTACCGTTATAGTTAAAGGTTTAATCATTTGCTTCATATATTGCTTCATTTTTATTTATTTATTTTGTAAGGGGGAGGATTATTATTTTAAGGATACTCTAGTCTTTAAAATTTTAATAATATATTTTAACTTTATATACAGTCGGTAACAAAAGTGTCCGAACACTAGCAAAAATTCTTATGTAAAAAAAGTACACTTTTTACAGTTTTGTTAAATAAATTCTTGTCGAATCCTATTCTTAGTCAGTCTAAGAACACGAATCGATAAGCATTTATTTATCAGAACAGTATGAAGTGTACTTTTTTTACATGGGAATTTTTGCTAGTGTTTGGACACTTCTGTTACCGACTGTACATAATTTAAATATACTTTTACTTTTATAAATATATTTTAACATTTTTTGCGATCGCAGGATTTTGTAATTTTTACAGTAAGATCCGCCTATTCTCTCAAAATAAAGTATTTCAGAACAAATTTTCTGTATTCACAATTAAATTACAAATGGATATACAGTATAATTTTATTCTTTCTAATCAATATATTTTTATCCAGAGTATATTTTATTGCAAAAATATGAACACTGGGTACACATCTAAGAAATACGTAACACACAAATTACGAAAGAAACGCCCACTGACAGAGTTACAGATTTTCAAATGACGTGAATCTACATCGGCAGTCGCGAAAGGGTTAATTAAGAAATTATATTTTCATAGAAATTATAAAACGAATCGTACAGTTCCAAAGAGTTCAACTGAACCAAATATGGTAAGTGCGATTAAAATTGTGTAATTTTTACTTCATGAACCCTTACAATAATTTATCCGAAAAGATTTAGTTTATGTATTGTTGTATATTATTTCATTTCGTATTTTATGTTACACCTACGAAAGAAAATTTAAGCTTTATTGGCGATCCCTACAGCCATGATAGACACTTTTACTTGAAAACTATTGCACTTTTTTCAAAGGGTACAGTCTGTACAAAATCGCAAGTGTAATGTATTTAAATAGACCTAAAGTTATTTTAGGAAGTACTGAAGTATATATAAATCAGAGAAACTGATTTCACAATAATTAAAGGAACTAATAAATTACAAATGTTTTGATTAATTTTTATAAACCTTTTTCTCCTAAAAGATTTCCGGTGTAAAACATTAAAATTTTGTCTATTTCTTATAGGATCTTTATTTTATTTTTCTACATTTACTGATACCCCCCTAACACATTTTTTACTATAACTCTATAAATACTAAAGATAAAGTATACAAACAGTATACTTTTCCGCACTGCCAGACTCTCAGAAATTCGAATGTGAAGTCAAAATTGGGTGTTACCATTGAAAAAAAAAATCAAAGTTGGTGCTCATTTCAATATGTAGATAACCCCTAATTTAAAATTCGACAGCATTTTCAAAAAGTGAATTAAATTTCCTGTTGAATGGTGTCTATTAAATTTTTCTGCGTCAATTGATAATGAAATTACAGCGAGTGCTGCGATTTTTTCCCCGACTGTACATATCTTTAGAACTAATTATTTTTAATTGAGATTAAAATAATGAATTCCGACAAATAGAAGGTTTTCAAATAAACTTCCTAGGTACAACAAGGGTACCTAGGGTAAGACCTCATTGTACCTAGGGCCAGATCTCCTTGTACCTAGGGCCTCAGTTTACTTAAGACCATCCTCTCAAAATTATATTTCACTTTATAATGAATAGAAAATAAGCATATAAACATGTATTTTATAAAAGAAACAATATCAAGTAATGTATTTATTTATCATATAATAATTATCATGTAGCTGCCTTAATTTAAAACATGGAATTTTTACTTTTTTTTTTTTTTGGGGGGGGGGGGGGATATTCTAATAGAATGTTTTTTTCTTCAATTTCTTTTTTTCTAGAGTCCCTTAGGTTTTTAGATCTCCTTTTTTTTTTTTTTTTTATTATTATTATTTTTTTTTTTTTAAATTTATGGAGGGATATTGTCTGTCAGTCACATCTGAACTTGAATATTCATCCTCAGTAAATATGTTTTGAGTCACTGGCCATATGCCAGATACACGAAAGCCTGTTAGAATGTTTACAAGAGTAAAGGCCGACGGATAGGACTTGCCAACATTTTCAGCAACGTCATATATAGTGATTGGTTTGCCAGGGTTTGCCAGCATCCATTTACTACAAGCTGTACTGTAGTATTTCTTAACAGGTCTAAACACATCTCTGTCCAACGGTTGAAGCTTATGATTGTTGGAGGGTTGAAGCAATATCTCTCATAAAGACTTATACTTCATTTAATTATAAAAGTTTTTCAATTAAATTGTAACAACATGAAGAATATGATTGCAGCTGTACCTAGGCCATCCATGGCCCTAGGTACAAGGCAGCTAAGTGGCCCTAGGTACAAGTTTTACTAACTTCATTCAAAATGCTTCCAATAAAAAATCCACATGCAGAGAAGACTAATTAAATATCTCATTTATTACTCAATATAACAAGCAAAATTATACACTAGAAATGAAAGAAAAATATTTGACTTACTTTTGTAAAATAGCAAAAGAGATGAGCTGCAAAATTGCACTTCAAACCATGTAAATTCTTGTTCTACATGTATCTTGTCGAAACTTTCTCCTCAAAGATTGCAAAGTAGTTGTAAAAGTAGCAATTGATGTTGTTACTCGCCCAACTAAGTATTAAAACTTAAAACTAAATATTATTCATATAACGTGGGGTGGCCCTAGGTACGCGGGTCTCCCCTATGTATATATTTTTTTTATAATGCTACATTGTTACCTGTGCAATTCGAAGATCGAAACAGATCGAACTACTGTTTCGATCTGTTAACTGAGATTTTATCTATATAAATAAAGAGAAGTGCCTGAGTGTTATTCTGCACGCTGAAGCTCAGGCTATTGATTGCAGAACTACAAAACTTAGCAGAGGAGTTGCTCAGACTCTGCAGAGGTGTACCTCATCGAGAATGGTTCGATTGTCGAATTTAAAAAATTTTAATTAATACATATTTTTTATTTTATTCTTTGGTATTTCTATTTAATTTTCTTAAAATAATTCTTTTATTTCCTTCGCGTGCATACCTTAGCAACAGCTATTTTAGTGTTTATTTTAATATAATTAATCATATCCTTTGAAAGCGAAATATAGTTACGTGTTACACTGAGAAAAAAAAAATATACCGCCTTCATCTAGAATGAATAAATGGTCATTTTCTAAATCCTTAAAGTAGAAATATAGATTTCCGAGCTATGCGCATAAGACACGCCAATAAACGGAATAGACGAAATGGTCGAGAATTTATAATTTACACATTTCTAGATGGTGAAACAATATTCTGAATCTTTTGTATTACGAGAAGTTCTCGCTTGATTTTCTAGAATTGGGTCATAAACCAAGATTATAGCTGCTGAAACCCGCTTCTTGTATTCACATTTATTTGGAGATATTTTCAAATAGGTTTGTCCTCGGTATGGCAAATGCTCAAGAATTCTAATAGAGGTCTCTAGAATTCGCTTTCGAAGGGGACTAGAAATTGTTTTATGAAAAATTTATAAGGATGTCATGGAACTACTTTTTCTAGAACCACAATTTAGATTCTAGATCTCAGTTATAAAATTTTTTCTCAGTGTATTGGCGTGCCTTATACTCATAGCTCGAAAATCTATATTTCTGGTTTAAGGATTTAGAAAAGGACCACCTATTCGTTCTAGATCAAAACGGTATATTTTTTTTCCAATTCAAGAAAAAAAGTTTTTTACAAAGTTGTTTACAATTCAAGAAAAAAAGCTATATAGATGATAGTTGTAATTAAAATTTCGCCCTGAAAAAATACAGGATCTAAAACGTGCGAATGTATTACCTACAAGTATTGTATGTGGACGACTTATAAAAGTAGGTATACATTATTTAGTGTCTTTACAAATGCAGATTCATGTACTTTTGAATCTAATGATTATATTAAAATACATTCGGCAGATAAAAAGTTAATTTTAATGTGACTTCTTTTATACGGGCTTTACAGTTATAATTGTTTCGCGTCTAATAAAGCATGGTTAGATTGTTTTTCGTATTTTGTATATTTCTGTTGTTTTACTGTAATCTAATAATAGTTTCAAAAAACTTTCGAAATTTACTCATGATCTTTCTGTTTACTTTGCCTCTAGTCTTCAGTCGCCGGGTACTGGGTTGGAATACTGGTTTAGTAGTTCGGAATAATTTTTAAGTCGTAGGTCGTAGTCTAATGAGCATTAATGTGTAACAAATGACTTTGGAGCGAAAACTCAAACCCAAAAACTGTTACTTCGCATCTTATTTTTCTATTTATTATTCTGCACAGAAATAAGATTCGAACGTCATATCATATGTAATTAAACATAATGCTACACATTTTATGGAATTAGGTATTTAATATGTAATTGAAAATAATTACATAAGCTACATTTGACGAAATTCTAATATATCTGGTATATGGCATTTTCTTATTCAACTGAATAGGGCGCTTAAAATTTAAGTTGCAGCTTTAAAACACACACACACACATATATATATGTGTCTCTGTGTGTGTGTAAATAAATAAATGACGATATACATTTCAGTAAATATTATTGAGCTTGTAACAATAATTTGTGCATTAAAAGACACTTAAATTGATTTATAAATGTAGCAACCAATTGGTAAAATAATACGTGACTCCTACTAAGAATTTCCAACATCACAAATCACAAACGTGTGTTTTCTTTAAACTATTTCGAATATAGTAATTCTACAAACTGAAAGAGAAATTTATTTTCTAACAATTATTCTTTTATTCCCATATCATACTTCTACGAATTCATAGCATTTATTCAATTTAATATTGCTAGTGATGATGTCACCTGATCTTTCTTTATATATTATCTTATCCCAAATAAATATCATTCCCATTTTGTCACAATTGACGTCATACGAACTATCCTTCATTTCGTTCCAAATAAATATCATTGGCTAGCTTTTCAAACGATATCATTTGGCAGAATATCGATAATGTAATCATTGCCACGTAGAAACTTAAAATAGAATGAAATCGGAAAATTTTACTAGAAGGATAGAATAGAAGATGCAACTTAAAATTTATATTTAGAGAGAAAACGATATTGCTGAAATTTGTCCGTAATGATGCAATTTTATTTATTGTTAGTTTTTAAATTTTAAATTTATAATCTTTTTATGCATGTATTTCCATTGTGTCTGCAACAATCTATGACAGCGATAATTAAAAAGTTATAGTTAAGTTGTTTATTCGATATTATTTTTTCTTACTCAGATATGACATAGATTGTATCGTGTAAGGGTCAAATTTCAAAAACTAAGTTTTTGATATAGTACACGTTATCAGATCTCTTTAATCGGGCTTTTAACAATTAGTCTGTGTGTTTATTTATCTGTGTGTATGTGTGTGAGAGACAGAAGGAGGGGGCTTCTACCTTCCAATATTCACTGTTTACGGAAGGCTATATCTCAGCTTCTATAATACATAAATGCACCTAAATTGGTATATGGGATAGGTATTATAAAACATTATGCTTATTCAATTTGAGTATTTATTGGATCACAGGCTATTGTTATTTAATTTTCGATTTTTCAATTGGTTCATCTCAGCATCGATTGGTTAATACTGATCATATCTGCATACTTAAAGCCTTTATTGTAAAACATTATAATGATTAAATTTTTATTACATGTTAACTTCTAGAATGCACTGTTATATAGCATAATATCGTAAGAAAAGTAGAAGTATAGAAAAATATGTTTAATAATGGCCAAAGCATGTTAGTCTTAATGTTAATTTTGTTGGCGTTTGAAAAAATTCAATAATTTTTTTAAGGAAACATTTTAAAGGCTGCACATTCAGCATAGTGCTATTAAAGTTAATAATGTTTTCTAACAATTGTAAGAACTTTTTACTTAAAATATACAAACGATAAATTTATGGTATTTAATTTCTTTCAAATCAAATAACGCATTACGAAGTATAAGAAATTTAACTTACGTTAAAATCTTTGGTTACACATATATAGCTACACATATACGTATAAAGGGAATTTTATCTTTTAAAAACATCCTCTTTAAAAAAAAATCATTTTCCCTAAACATTTACTATTCAAAAATTTTATTAAAGCTTCTATTATCTAGGTCACGCTTGTCCTATATTTTACATCTGAAATTCCGCAATAAACTTGGATGACCTACTTTAGAATAAAATATATTGCGTTGAAACTTAAGTCAGAATAACTATTATTATATTTTAGAATAATAAAATTTTTAGATTTTCAGTGTTGTAAAGAGAGTTAGAAATACATGAATAAATTTTTTACAGAACTCTCTAATTGCACTCATAAATGATTTTGAATAACATAAAAGAACATAATATATATATATATATGTGTGTGTGTATGCAATGAAAGTAAGCAATATTTTCAAAGCTTGGCTAACAAAATGTTTGAGGATTTTTTTTTTTTTTTTTTTTTTCAACTTTGATAGAAATAAAATTTAATAGAAAATTATGTGGAGAAAGCATCCGACGTATAAAGAAATTATGGATTTAAATAACAATATTCTGAATTACTAAACATCTGAATTATGTAAAATGGTTTAATTACGTCGGAATAAATAAGCAGCCCGTAGCAACACGTTCTTCTGCAATTATGTCTAGTCCAGCCTCCAATCCTCTATATGGCATCTGCGCGTGCAGGCAAATGTGGCGATCTTAACAGTTGAAGTTACAGTTAAAACATAAATAGAATAAAAAATGTTACAATAAAACATGTAGGATGATAAATAGTTACAGTTAAATATGTAGGCTAATAATATCCTAGAATTCCTTATTATGTTTCTCTTCTCTAATAAAGAAAATCCGTTTTTTCATACATTCTTTATGGACTACAGTATCTAGTGAATTGAATGACTTAGGAATCATGACTCTCAAAGGAGACTGAAAAATTTGGTTTGTAAAATGAAAATAAGGAAGAAAATTTACAAATCAGAATAACAATAATGGTTCTACTGCCAGAGTGTTAAGGGTTAGTCCATGGGCTCACGTATCGTCAGTGAGCTGCTACCTTGAATATGCTCGAACACTGATTTACATATCAGTGCCATCTCAGTTCCTCTTGCAGTACTTTAAAGAAGGTCTGCCGTTTGACGAGTGGGGTGACGACGATGATGGCCAGCAAGGATGACAAATTTACAGTCCTGCAATAACTAAAGGTGAACACACGTGACAGTGTTAGAAAAAGGTTGCATCTTACCTATGTTTCGCATAATACTGAAGGTTTAGGTAAATACATACTAAAGTCCTGCACGGGTCCAGTTTTACCCGATCGGAACCCGACAAAAAAATTTAATCGACCCGAAAACCGACCCGAACTCGCATTAAAGAATTTTGGCGACCCGAAACCCTAATCTAAATGAAAATTAATAATTCATAAAAAATCATGCAAAGCATTTTTAATTTATAAAATAAATTCTCATTGTCACATTGTTGGCAAATTATTTTAAAAAGAATTAAAATATAAAAACCATTAAGAATTCTGTCAAAGACAGAATTTATTTTAGTACGGAAGACTATTAATTTCAATCTGTAATTTATTTTTTATTTTTATTTTTAATTTTTAATTTAATTTTTATCTTATTTCTTGACTACAAAAATGGGGCACGTACTTTTAAAATGACTGAAATGAATTAGTAAAATGAAGTGTTGCCACTTAAATTTCATACTTTAGTTAATTAAAAAATATATAATTGTCGTGTCGAAAAACTGTTTGCACTCCTGGTTTCAGAAAAATTTCCCCTTTCAGTTGGTACCGAATTTGTAACGGTAGGATTGATATTTATATATTTTTTTGGTGTTACAGAAAACTGGATTACAAAAAAATCCAGATTGAAACTAATAGTTCTCTGTCCTAATAATTACTAATGCATTAAATTAAAAATTTAAAAATCTGAACAATCTCTCTAAAATTTCTGGAGTGAGAATCTCTCTCCTTAAAAAAGTGACCCCTATTTTGACACCAATTAAGGTGAGAAAACAATATTATCACTCTGGAAAATGTGACACTTCTCACTTTTTGTGAAAGAGTGACGCATAGTCATTCTGTCACAAAGAGTGAGGTCGTCATCTATTGCAAGATGAAACTTTTGTAGAGAGAGAAATTGCTGGCGCCATCTGGTTATCATATTTCGAAAGAAATATGAAGGACTATTTCCGAACGATCTCATGTATCTATTTGTTTAACAGAACGTATTGAAGATTTTTGAAGAATAAAAAAAGAAAATAATTATGTTAAAAGATAGTTTGGTAAATTATTTTTTCTATACGATTGACAAAATCGAAGTAATATTATTAATGGAGAATCGAAAATCACAAGAAACATAACGAAATTAGTCTTAGAAAGTAAATAGTTTTATTTAGAAATATATAAGGTATAAAAGAAAATATCAATGCAAATATTTAATGCACAACGCCTTAAAATCTGTAACAGTTTATATTTTTATTATATTTATTGACAGCTAACACATGTGAAATATTCAAAAATTTGGCTATAATATTTTTCTAATATTTAAAATCAACAGCAAGTTTTATACTTCTGAACAGGCGACTTATTCAGGAAACTCTGTAGATTCTGCGAACAGTTATTTTTTTTTAACATGTACACTTGAGTAACTTCTTTTCCGCATAAGCTATTTTAAATGACTGCTTGTCATAAGATTTTTTTTCAAGTATACAGCTTTTAAAATAATTCTAATTTTAGCAATTTCAAAATAATTTAAATTTTAAAATATCCTTTAGAATTCTTTAATTTTATATTGTTGATAGATGAAGTAAAAATTTAAAAATATGATTGATCACGTATGAGAATGACTTAATAATGTAAATTAAGCAGCTTGTATATGTGCTCAGTGGTTCAGTGGATAAGATACTCGCTTGCTACGGGAACGGCCTGGGTTCGATTCCCGACAGATCCAAACTGCATTCTTTGCAGCGTTGAATTGGAGTCGATTCGCCAGGTGAAATGAAGCAACATCGTGTAGTGTACACAACTTTTTAAGGAAAAATAAACTGTCATATTCTTTAAATTGTTCTGAATAATCTCACTCTTAATAAAGAGTGAGAAATCTCACTCTTTCGAAAAGAGACTTTTCACTCTTTAGAGGTTGGCTCCATTTTGGCATGTTCAAAGAGTGATATACCACTCTTTGAGAGTGAGATCTCACTCTTTATATTTTAGAGAGATGGATTAATAATAATTTTAAGCTATTTATGTGTGTTGTGTACCAAAAATGGGCTTCAAGCTTAGTGTGCCTGTTGTTTTATTGTTTAATTCTTATCAGACACACAATAATAATAATAATAATAATAATAATAATAATAATAATAATAATAATGTTACAGACGCCAAATCCGCTAAACTCATCTAAAGCTACATTTCTATAACTTCTTAAAAACATCTGCAAGAGAAAAAATATTAATTATAAGTTTATAAGTTCACAGTCTATTTCAAAAGAATGTGAGTTAACAAAATAGATGAATCACACATCCGGTTATTATGGGAGACGTAGCCTGTTTTCAACAGCTTATATTCCAAATAATATATATATATATATATACTGAAGTGAAAACTTCTTTAGGCGCGTTGAGCACTTTTTGGGTGAACGAAAATCATGGAAGTCACGTCATTGTCACCGAACGCTTTGAAGTGAAAACTTCTTTAGGCGCGTTGAGCACTTTTTGGGTGAACAAAAATCATGGAACTCCCGTGATCTTCACCGAACGCTTTCCATGAGCTATATGTATACTGTGTATATATGTACATAGATATAACTCCGTGCGTTATTAGTATACATTATATATATACAAAGAGTATATCTCTCTACATATATATCCATATATGTAGCGCACGGCGCGGCATGCTTCATATATATATATATATATATATGAATAATATGTATAAATTTTTACTAATAAAATGTATACTAATACGAGTAGTATACTGGATACTGGCATCTGTCTCTTTCTAGTTCTATACTCTATGTATGTATGTACTTTTTCCACAGTATATACACAGTTCACAAAGTACAAGCACGTGTTTTTATACAGACTGTTATATTCTTCTTTTTGCTTTCAATATAACTTTTTAAATAAATAATAAAAAAAAAAGAAAATTATCTTAGTCGTATTACAATGTTTTTACCTAATATAAGGTTTAGTTCATTTAATTTGGGTAGCTACAAATATTGTGCTGAATCGTATAATATAGATCATAAACACTTCTTTACAAACCAAAAATAATTCGAAAATAATAATCTAATAGCTCGACGATACAATTCACAAGTTACTTAGTTTTCACTTCTATCGGCAGTATCCAAAGACTGCTTTTAAGTTTTTTTTTCCTCTTCTGTTCATTGCTTTAATCGGATATGGATGTTTATTTTACTATAATAATTTGGGAAAGAGTATATTCATCATAAGTATAAAGAGCAAACAAATTTCTGCTTTTTTAAGATAAAATGTTTTTGAAAGGTGTTCTCAAGTCGACTCGATTCGTTAAAAAGTAAACCCGGCCCGAACCCGACCCGCACAAAATATAAATCTATCAACCCGACCCGCAATAAAGAAAAATTTAGTCGAGATCGGGTCGGGTCGGGTTCGGGTAAAATCGGGTTACCCGACCCAATACAGGACTCTAATACATACTGATGATACGCCATTTTTCTTAAAAAAAAAGTCATGAAAAATAACTATTATAATCAAGTTGCCTAAAAATCTGAAAAAACGAAAAAAACTACAATTGTGCGATGAGGATAAGAGCCTCAGACGTAAAAAGAGCCTGCAGTCGGATGACAAGGCTATTTACACTTGCATGCATCATATTAGAATCCACAGCCGAAATCTCACGCCGTAAAGCATCTTTTAATTCGGATATGGTAGATGGGCTCCCAATGTATACCCGAGATTTTAGATATACCCCAAAATCAGTGGGAGTCAAGTCCGAAGATCTTGGAGGCCATGCGCTATTAAAGAAACGGCTTGTTATTCTCTTTTGGCCAAATATGTTAAAAATTGCTTTACACGTGATATGTAGAGGGACTCTACCTTGCATAAAAGTAATGGTGTCTAGGAGCTGCTTTTCATGCAGGAAGGCACAACATAATCCTGAAACACTTTTAAGTAATGGTTTCTCGTTACGGCGCATGTCTTCCAGCCACTGTTTTTGCATAGTTCCTCAAAAAAATAAGGATCAATAAGTATTGATGCGATGAACCCGCATCTTATAAGTGAGCCTCTATTCATGCATTGTAATGTATGCTGATGTATGCTATGCAAGCATGCTGATTATCTCGATCCCATATTCTAGAGTTATGAGTATCAACGCATTCGTATAAAGTCAAATGGGTCTCATCTGTCCAAAAAATATTCAAAAGCCATTGTGTATCTTCGTCATTCCTTCACAATGCCCATTCATCAAATTCTTTCCGATTTTGAATATCAATTAATTTTAGCTCCTGTAATGGTAATATTTTGTATTATGCCTCACTTCAAATTCGCAAGTACGAGGTGATTTGTTATTTTTGAAACCTCTCGTACACTGAATACAACGGTGGGTGACTGTGTTGCGAGAAATTCCATTTCTGTTGCTATTCTGCTGGTATGCTTTTCCGGGGATAGTTTCGGCCAGCCACTGCGTGGACGATTCTCTAAGCATCCAGTTTCTTCATACCACGGATTAAAAGAGAGAAGGATGTATTACTAATGTTACGGAAAGGTAGTAATTTTCATCTTACAGATAGAGGGCGACCAAATCTTGAAAATACACCAATCAGCGCGTTTTTACATTTCTGGCTGTTTGTTCGTTGGATGACTGAAGCCGAAGGGGCGGGCTTTCCTTTTCTTCCGATAAGTTTCAAAGATACTACACCAGGCGGCGATCGGATCATTTTCATCTAGTCGTCTGAATTAATGCGGAATGGGAAGCTTCAGATTTCGCGCTCGCTGGCCTATCTAGTGTTTCATCCTTATCTCCTAATCCGTGCTTCATACCGTTTCACTGAGATTCAGAATCCTTTTCCAGTGATTAGACCCAGGGCTTTCTTAATAACCGGGCTAAGACAGCTGGGAAAAGGAGCAGGTGTCACGTGATCAAAGGAGGGAGCATTTGAACGTCTTTTCACCCAAAACCAAACAACCAAAGCCGTTATGTTTATGATTGTGATGCACGTGCTTGCTGTATTGATTTCTTTTATATTTTATATATTTAGCAGTGATTATTCTGATGGATACACTTATTTTATAGCCTGGATTGTAAATTCAATATAGAACCGCTGAAAACTACACTTATTTCGTTTCATTTAATGTTCCCGAATAATCATCATCTTAAAAAAAGTAATGGTTGCAGTGGTTTTCAAGGGAGTTTAATTAGAATAAAAAAAATTTTCGTACGTCGAAAACATTTTGTTCATGTATGTATCATACTAAAGGATATTATTTCATGAAACGATTGAATGGTAAATATATATTATATTTCCTTACATTATTTCCAGACTGCTTAACCTGTTTGAGTAAAAGTATCTTAGTAAGGTAAATACTGAAAAGAAGAGAATGTGCAAAAAACTTTTTGGGAAAAAACACGCTTACTATAAAAGAACTGAAAAGAAAAAAAAATCATTCGGTGACTTTTTAAAAGAACTATAATATTTCCTGCAGATTATAGTTTTCTATTGTATAGTATCTAGATTATTTCATATAGATTAAATATTTCTTGTGTTATGAATATTCTTATTGAATAATAAAATTATTAATAATCAATAAAGATTTTATGAGCTTATTTATGTTAGTTTATTGTTTTAATTTCACCTAACGTTTGATTTCATTTAAAATAATACTAACGATAAGAATATGTATCTCTTTTAGATAATATTTACTTTTCTGCTTGACAATATAAATAAATGAATATGAGCAGGTATTATTATCCTTAGTTCTCTAAAATGTTTCTACTTACAAGATTTAATAAAATAAAGAACTGAAATAATTGAAATATTTCTACTATTTAAATGTAATTTGAAGCACATTTTATTGTTGTTAAAATTGTATTAAAATTGTTGTAATCGCTTTTCTTTTCTAATTTTTCAAGGGTGTTTGATCATTTTGAAAAAAATGTAAAGTAATTTACATAAATTTATTCACACAAGTGAATTGAGACATTTTATTAAATAGCAAATGAATAAATAAAAATAGGTGAAAGATTTTCAAAAATTTTTGTTTGTGTATTGGGGGAAAAAAAAATCTAAATTAAACATGTATTTTTACTTTTATTTATAATTATTCTAATCAATGTATTTTATTTTATTTGTCATTTAAAAATAGTAAAAAAAAAAAAAAAAAAAAAAAAAACTTGTTTTATTTACGTACTTTACACATAATTTACTGCTGTATCAACCTTTAATAATAATAATAATAAGTAAATAAATAAAAAGCCAACCCCGCGATGAAGTTATTTATTAATGCATCCTTATATAAATCTTTTTAATTTCTTCATATTTTTATATGACATTACCTATTATTCTTTTAATTATTCTTTTCAAATTTTTGATTTTAATTTTTTTTTGATATATTTTGATTAAATACTGTGTTACCGAAATATACTCTAATCATATTTGCAAATATAATACTTAAATGATATCGTATGCACTTATAATAGTAAGATTTTTCGTATGAGAAATGATTTTACAATTTCTAAACTATCATCTGCCTTTCTTATTAATTTTTTCTATTAATTACTATCTACTTCTTTTTCTAATGCAAATTTTTTTTAAGTACTTTTAAAGCTTCAAAAATATTAATCATTTCGCATAGTTTAAATGATATTAATGTTTAATTCTTGTGCACTTTAAATAATTATTCATCTTGCATATATGAACAAATAATAATACATTCCAATTAAAGGAAAAAAAGAAAGCATCCCACATTTTTCAATAAATTAAGTGCTATTTTACAGATTATTTTTGTTTTATTTTATTTTGTTTCAGCCGTGTACTACATTAGAAAAAATTACTTTTATTATATCTTTATTATATCTCCATTGTCTTAATTTTTACATAATTTCACCTTATAAAAAACTAGGAAATTAATACATCCCCCCCCTTTTTTTCCCTTATAATTTAAAAAATTAAATTATCTGCTTAACTATAACTACAATTTGAAATTGAGCTATTTTTTAATTTTCTTGATAAAAAAACTTTTCTTGGATAGATAGATATACAGAAAGAGAGAGAGAAACTTTTCAATATTGACATCATAATAATAATAAAAGTTTTGGAATTTAGATAATGTTATAATGAAGAAGATTCTGCAATTTGTAATTAGTAATTAAATATTTATTTTTTTATTTGTTCTTGCAGATTTAAAAAAAAAAGGGGGGGGGGGGGTCATTATTTTATTTTCTTGTTTTATTTTCTTGTTTTATTTTGTTGGAGCAATGGAAAAACATTCAATTATTTTTGTTGGAGCAACATTCAGTTATTTCATCAAATGTTGGTTGCTCATTTAATACAGAACTTTATTTTGTAAAAACTATTAATTAATTAGTATAACAAATTAACAGCTTTCTTCTTTTTTAAATTTTTATTATTATTATTATTATTATTTATTTATTTTTTTATCAACAGAAAATTAATTTTAAAAGAGCCTAAATAAATTAAATTATCTTTTTATTTGTAGTAAGCTTGTCACAAGCTACTTTTTAAATTACATTACTGATATAAAAGTTTTACTTAAGTATAAAAAAAAAAAAAAAAAAAAAAAAAAAAAAATTGATACAATAAAATAATATTTTCATGTCAAAATTTTAGTAATGTCATAATAATAATAAAAAAAATTCTGCTGTGTATGATAAACAAGTTAAGATAATATTTTGTCTACTTCTGTTTTTCTCATAAAAATTAGCTTAAAAAAAAAATAAATAAATAAATAAATAAATAAAAAAAAAATTCTTTGTTGGAAGACCAAAATTATTGAGCATTAAAATATTATTTTATCAAATCTTGATTGCCATATTTTGTATAGAATTTTATTTTAAACAAATAGCAACTGATTAATGAATTTTTCTTCTCTTTTTCGTAATTCAAAAAGAACTCAAATGTGCGAATTTCTCTGTTATTATTTATAAATGCAATTTAAAATAAGCTATTTCTGTTTTATTTTCAAATTGCATTACTCAAATGAAAATTTTTCTCATACTTAAGAACTTAAGTACTGATATAATTAATATTTTATCTCGAAATTTATATGATGTTACAACAAAAAATTTCTACAGTTTCATTATAATGTTCCACAGTTTTTTTTTTTTCCCCTTCAAGTTTTGAAAAATGTGGTTAGTATTTTTAAATCCATACATTAAATATAAGTAAGTATTACTCATAAATTAACAAAAAATGAAAAAAATATAAATGCAACAATTCATTTATGATATCTGCATACTATAGTGCCCGGAAAACATCTCTCCCTCCTTTCCCCTAGCGGCGAAAATGCTGTCTTGGCCTCCTAAATATCTAGAAGGCCTTGTTAGACCACGGCTTTCTCTCTCTCTTTATTTTAATGTAGTTCTAAATTTTCTCAATGTTTATACTGTTTATTCATTGTTCGTATAATATAATCTACAAAAAAGACACTTAAAATGTACAAAAAAGCCAAGCTCAAAGAAAGAGAATTGATTAAAGTTGTGTCTAAAAAGGGTGTGATATCAAATTCCCAAGCTTACATTCAAATACTTATTTATTATTCCCTTTTAACTAAATTTTCACATTTGAATCAAGTGCCTTATGATATGTTGATAGAAATCCTTCTTTCCTGTACTAAATACATCATAGCGTGTTTCTGAAAAATATTATTATTTTTATTTATGTATGATGGGCTTGGCGGCCATCTTTCAAAGTTTTACGTTAGTTTGAATTCTATAAATCTCATCAATTATAGGATGAGTTGGTTGATTGGTTGGTTAATTGAGTTTTATATCCCACTAGTGCTGCGCAATGAGAAATAATTATAGGATGGGAGGATGGGAGTGCGCCAAACTTAACACTGTTAAAACTTAAATTGATTCAACTTGTGTGCTTAACGGGGCTTTTGCGATGTTTTTAATGCTTTTTATTTCTTTTTTAATCTGAATATTTCAACCCCTGTTGAATGGAATAACCATATTATTTTTACGAGATATTTATTCCAAGAAGCTAAATTCAAATTGGGTAAATATAACGAGGGGTGGAGGCTTCTATGCTTCTCCCCCACTCTCCTTCATGTTTTTACGTTAATTTAAATTTTTATATTCTTTATTCCCGGCATTTATAGGATGGAAGTGCACTTAATACTAAATAATTATACGAAATCATGTTATCAAAATATTTCCGTCTCTGCTGAATGGAATAGCAAAATTAATTTTATATGAGATATATTTTAAGAAACTTCTTTCAAATTGTGTGAATGTTTATTCATTACTTGAAAGATGGCCGCCAAGCCCATCATACATAAATAAAAATAATAATATTTTTCAGAAACACGCTATGATGCATTTAGTACAGGAAAGAAGGATTTCTATCAACATATCATAAGGCACTTGATTCACATGTGAAAATTTAGTTAAAAGGGAATATTAAATAAGTATTTGAATGTAAGCTTGGGAATTTGATATCACACCCTTTTTAGACACAACTTTAATCAATTCTCTTTCTTTGAGCTTGGCTTTTTTGTACATTTTAAGTGTCTTTTTTGTACATATCATTTATTTTTTTTAAATAGTTTTTATATTTACTGGAATTAACCTGATACTTTACATCAGATATGTCCTGGATTTCAACTCAGCTTTCGTGCGATGTTGTTCTTTGCGTTAAACTGTATTACAAAGTTTACTTTGCGTTAAACTTTCCATAATTCTGGTTGCTAGACATTATCCATGGGTTTTCTATGCAGACTAGTATGTCGTGTCCATCACAAAACTTTCTTCTACATTTTCCTATACATATTAACGCAGCACAAATTATTTATTACTTTTTTCATTATGAATGCTGAATATTATCAACTCAGAGAGGTATTGTTGCACAAAATGTCCAACGGAAGTAAATTTTCACCATGCAGATGGCATCCTTTCAGTTCTAAAAAAAAAATTGTAGTATATGAGCTCCACTTATCGGCCGATAGGCATCGAGATTGAATCAGCATAATGTCTCATAATGGCCTTTTCACATATTAAGTTTTGTTTCATTAGATGCAACAGAACCTTTCCTTAAATTGCGAAAATCGCTGTATAGCAGCGCCACATGTTGAGATATTGGTACAAAAGTTGATAAGCACTATAATTTGTAACAATGTAAATTTATTTGTAAACTTATGCAATTCCATGTATTAGTTACTCAGATATAGCCTTCTCTGAAATTGCGGCAATCACTGTATAGCAGCACCATGTTGAGCAATTGACACCAAATATTGATAAACGCTATTATACATCAAGGTTCAATTGCATATAAATTTATATGCAATTCTGAGCAATAGCTCCTGATATCTAGTTGGAACAAAACTTTCGCCACACACATAGAACACACGCACGCAAATAGAAATTTTCTAAAAATAGTCAAATTGTTTTCAGGAGCTCTTACAACGTGTAAATCCATTAAAAACCGAAAGTCGAAATTCATTTCAATAAAATGACAAGCGAAGCGGGCAAAGCCTGCTAGTATACTATATAGAAGGAAGTAGAAATCTTTATGCATCATAATTATCATTGCCAGATTGAATTGAAGGATATTAAAATTGGATACTATATCGTGTACTGACTTTCTTATTTTAAGGTATGAAAAATATTAAAAAATCAGCAATTCAAGCTATAGATTTGAAACAAATGTTATTCAAAAATGTATTCATTTCTGTTTTCAGGGATATAAAATTTAAAATTGTACAAAATAATAAAAGCAAAGATTCTTTGGTTAAAAAAATAACTTATAAAAAGAAAAAGAAGCTCAATTTGAAATTAATATTTTTCGTGTAAACTGAGATGAAGCAATTTCATATTTGGCGATTTATGTCTCTTTGGCGATATTTAACAGTTTTTCAGCAATTAAGATAGGAAATTTTGATTTTTAAAAGCTAAATTTTATAAAAGTTCTAAGATTGTAATTGTCTATCTGAAAAACCAGTTTTCAAAGAATTCTGCACATTTATGAATTCTCTAGCTTGTTTTAAAAAAAAATTCTTGAAGAAGAAATTTTTTCAAAAAGTTGTCAAAACATCTAATTTTACGCTAAATTGAAAATGCTCCCATTTTTTTACTTATTAACTTAGAAAGTTCGTTTTTATCTCAAATTAAAGATCTCGTTGATACGAATATTTTACTTTTTGTTTCATTTTACTGCGATATTTGGTTCGTCCAATATTTAAAACTTTACGGAAAAAAAATTTGCCGATTTAACATGGGAAAGTTGGTTTCTGTATAGTAAGCATTTAACGATCTTGGGTTATTTCTGTCGATTTTATTATTGGCGCGTTCTGCTTTGTGTTAGTGGTAGTTTGTTTGTTTTGCTTTTCTCTGAGCTTGGCTTGGCAAAACGACCGTTTCTGCTTGATTTTATCAAACGAACCTTTTCAACAAATGTCAACATTGTATTAGCTTCACACTGCTCTAATATTACGGTAGAGATCTGAAGCTAATTGTCAATATCACCTTTCTCTTTTAAAGTAGTAAAATTTGCATATTATTAGGAAATTTAATTTTACGGTGCCATTTATCGAAAAAGATTAGGTTATTTTTTTTTCCTTAGCTCATACAAAATCAGACTTCCTGACAAGCCTAAAGGTGCAAATCGTACTTCAATATACCGAGTAGATTTTTTAAATAATATTTTGAAATCGGGACCGATATATGGGACACTTGGTATATATATATATATAATAATAGATTTAAACAAAAGAAAATTTCGCATTTTGGGTAGATTATGAAACATTATACAAAATTAAGAGAAATATTTATAAAGAAAAAAGATCTGTATTAATGTGTATAGTTAAAATAAAGTGCTTTATTCAACGAATACCTGATAGCAAAAAAATTAAATTAAAACGCCATAAAACTCTTTATCTATAAATAGCAGTAAAATAGTTTTACTGCAGTAAAGGTGCATGGCGAAAACGCGAATTTGTTTTAGATTTTGCATAAAAAAATTAGTTTATTAAGTTAAAATAGAAAACCATTGAAGCGATAAATGCTCACGAATTAGTATAAATTATATGAAAATTTACGGATAATAATTGTATTGCACTGCGTAAAATTTAAAAAATATTTCATAGAATATTAACATACTCGATTCCTCTCTATACTTGCAAAAAGCACAATAGTACACATGCTGGAATTACGTCCAGTAGAAGGATAGGCAAATTCTTAAGATGAACGGATCTTATAGTCAATAAATTCATTAAATTAAAAATGTATACACAAATAAAAATTAACCTCCATTTCACAGACCGTAATGTACGCTTTTTCTTTCATATAGTAAAAATGATCTTGGAAAAATAATATTTCTGTAAGTCAATGATTAATTATTGTTTTACTAATAATTTACCGTATACCATTTATGCCATGATGCACCAGATTTCTTTTGAATGACTTTGTAAACCAACCTCAAATAACACACATACCATTTTTTACACAGGAACTGTTTTAAAACGAAAAAAAAATTGAGGTAATGTTTAGCTTTTTTACGTAAATTGTGCTTTCCTCGAACTATATCGGTAAAAGAAAAGAAAAAAAAAATCTTTCAAGAAAAATGAGTTTTATTTTTTGCACGATTACCTAATTCTATATTACACTGTTAAAAATACAGTTCAACATTTCTCTAAAACATTATGCGAACTTAGGTTTAGTTCAAATGGGCAACTAATTTAGATGTATTACAATATTTTTAGAAATTTTGTGCTAAATCCAACCTTTGTTGAAGTGCTTACTACTAAAATGGTAAAACTTAGCTCCAAATTTCTAAACGTATTGGTTGCAACTAAAATTACCTAAATTGCTCACATGCTTTTGGTAAAATGTTGAACTTTATTTTTAATAGCACATTTTATCATTTGTTTTATGAAAAATTACCGATTTAAGCAAAATGTTTTAATCTGTTGACGTTCAAAAACTTGCATCGATTATTACTTATTTCATTTTTTATTATAAGATATGCCTATATTTTTGATCCAATTTTTCAAAGTGTAACCATTTTTTTTACAAAATTTGAAAAGGATAATTATAATTTACATATAGACAGTCACGCTTTCTAGAGTTAAACATTGGAAAATATTTTGCATTTTAAAATAGTTGAATCTTGATGTTGAGAAAATATTACTTTTGTCAGAGAATTTTATGGCTCAAAAATGAAAATTCTATAGCCACACCCAATTCCATTTCTTTTTTCCAATCTCTTTTTATTTTCATTTTTATATCTTTAAAAGAATGTAAAAGAATCTATTTTGCATAATATAATCTTAAAACTAAATATTATATAATGTAAATGTGGCTCTTAATGAAGTCGTGTATCTTCTCTAAAGCAATATTACAGTAAAAGATATGAATTAAGAAATTTTAAGAAGCAAAATATGAAGCGTTGTTAGATTAAAATAATAAAATAATTAATATATTACGGACGCACACAATACCTTCTATATCAGTTTAATAGTATTTCAATAGTCTGCTCATATTATTCCGAGTATTCTAGGTAAAAGCTAAAAGTATGATTCATTTTTACTTGCCTTGGTGTAACTATTCTATATCTAAAAAAAAAAAAAAAAACTTTAAAGAACTTTTACACTTATACCAAAGGCACAACATAAAGCATTATACATCTTGATGCTTGAAACACATACAATTGATACAAAAACTGCATTATATATATATATATATATATATATATAAAATTTTCGAATTTTCAAATTTTGAAAATTTGTTTGGAAGCATTCAGCACAATTTAGTGAAAAAAGTTTTTGAAAGCATTTATGAGGAATTTGGCAGTTACATAAATTGTGAAAAAAACTACTGGATTAATCTTATCAAGTTTTGTATTTTTGAAAATGTTTTATTTAACGGGAAAGATTACTTTTTACAAAAGAGGGGTATTCCAATGGGAACGAGTTTTTCGAGTGCTTTCGCTGATTTATTTTAATATTTAAAATAAATAAATAAATAAATATTACTTTCTTCAGGTATTTTGACGATTTGATTATTTTTAACTGTAATGATTTCGAAAATATTGCTAAAAAATATATATCCTAAAGAATTTTGTAGTTCTAAACCATACAGATACAGATAAAATTTCATTCCTGGATCTTAACATAAAGTGAAATAAAGATAAATGGCATATTGGTTTATACGATAAAAGGAAAGATTTTGATTTTAAAGTAAACAGTCTCGCCAATTGGTTTTCAAATATCAGTAGAAAAGTTTTGAAAAATATCATGTTCGCACAGTTAAAAAGAATTCGCTTTATTTGCAATAATGATGATGATTTAAAATATGCTCTTGAAGATTTAAGAAAAACTCTGCAAGTTAACTGTTACCCGTCTCATTTTTTAACCGAGTGTTTCCAATATTTCCTCTTTCGGTTTGTTCTGGTTCCTAAATTAAGGGTGATATTTAAGTACCGACGAGTAGCCCCTTCGGCCGAAGAGGGTTAGTTTATCAGGTAGGGGGTTTCATTTTATTGTATTTCATTTTAATGTATTTTGTAATTTCTTGTATATTTCATATATATTAATTTGTTGTAATTGTACTACTTTTGTAATTTTTGTAATTTTATAATTGTTTTTGGATTTTTAAATTATATATATGTCAGATTTCTTTTCAGTTAATGGTGGTTTTCTGTTTGGTGAGAAGTTGGGGGCTAAGGATAGTTATTAGCTAATTGCTACTGTCCTTTCAGAAACTTCTCTTTCACTCCTACACTGAGGGGCCTCCCTGATGAAGACCTCAGTGTTTTTTGGGATTTCATTTCATTTCATTCATTGATAATTTATTTTATTCTTTGATAATCTATTCCTATATATATATATATAGATATGTAGAAGTAGATAATATATTAATGAGGGATAACGCTTACCTCATAAAAGTAGTTAGCAGATCCCATCCCTGTGTGTAATATAGTAGTTAGTAAAAATATCTCTAAACTTAGCACAAGCTGAAACAAAACAAAATAGATAAAACAATACACACTCCTAAAATTCTGTGAGAATTAGAAACAAAGCAAAAATAAGTTCTGTGCTATTATTTATTTGATAAAAAAAAAAAAAAAAAAAAAAAAAAAAAAACTTTAAAACTCTCTCAACTATTTTATGTTCATTAAATACGTTGGTTGATTTAAGCTTCTCAAATCCATCTCTATTATAGCTCAAATGGAAGGAAAAAATAAAATTTGTTACAGAATAATAAATATAGATTAAGAGCAATTCTTTATTTTAAACTTTTTTTTTTTTCCTTTTTAAGAGGTCGAAGACCTCTTGACTCCGATAAAACATTTTTCATTGGGCTGATTTCCAAGATAAGGAAAGTTTACAAAATTTCAATTTATATTCAAGATATGAGAAGAATTTAATAATATTTTTATGTATTAACTGAGAATTAAAAAAACTTATTAAAAAATAAAATAAAAATAATAACTTAGAATATTACAAGAATTTTAAGAAGTAAGAGACAACACAGACACACACACACACGCACAAAAAAAATCAGTTATTGTCTACATCTTTATTACTTCATTTATTTGGCTTTAGACTGAAAAATGCAAGACTATATCATAAATACAGTAAAAAAATTCACCTGAGGGCTATTTTATGAAATTAAAAATTGGAAAACCTATTTGAATTTACAAGAAAAGGTAGGTTTCAGAATTATTTTGTTTTGTAGATTTTTTCAAAGGCTTCTTAAACGAAAAATTCTCAAAATTGGCGAATAATAAGATAAATAATTAAAAATAAAAATAAAAGAAAATATGAATAACTCATTTGTAAATTTATTCAGTTTGAGTTTATTATTATTTCTATAATTAATATTATAAAGTTATATATCGTTTAAATTTTATAGAATTCTATTAATTATTTTTTGAGAGTTATTTCTAATTTTTAATAATAAATAATTTTATAATTTTAATATTTAAAATAACGATAAGTTCGAATCGGAAAAAAAAAAAAAAAATTACAAATAATTTATTTATATATTTTTTTTATTTTATTTATTATTCATTTTATTATTTACAAGTATTGAGAATTTTCCATTGAAAGAGTACTTGAAAAAAGTTACGAAACTAAATGATTATTAAGCCAATCTTTAAATAATTTATCTAAAGCTAGTGGCAATTCAGCAAGAAAAGAAATCACAAGATTTGTATTGATAATATAAATTTTTCTAACTATATTTACCGTTATTTCGTTTTATCGTGAATGTAATTTATTTTCAACTAGCCAATATATGACTAGCTGATTCACGACCTCTGAAAATGCTAAACTTATCACTCTCTCACGAGGTGACACCTGCAATGCCCTCAAACCAATGTGTTGCTCAAAAAAATTCTGACCGTGGCAAACATTAACCAGGATGTTCGCGCCCCGCAAAATACTGACCATGACTAACTCTCACTCGTAAGTGCCTGCGATGTCCTCTCCTCCCGTAGACACCATCGAAGATTGGACTGTAGACAGACAGGAGAATCGAAGTCAATCACACTTTTTGGTTAAATTGGAATGTTTTGAAAAAGAAATTCTCATTATATTAAAAACATTAGAAACCTTCAAAAAGTTACATCATACTAGCGCTTTCTGTCGCTATCCACAGCCTTCTTCGGGTGCGCTGTTTTTGGTGAACTGCACTCGGCTGTCTTGCTATTTGTCTTCCTCTTCTATTCTCCTCTTTCATAGCGCGCCACCCGGCGTCTATTTCCATTGGCTCCGTATTGGAGAAGACAAATAGCAAGATCGCCGAGTGCAGTTCACCAAAACAGCGTACCTGAAGAAGGCCGCGGATAGCGGCAGGAAGCGCTAGTATGAGGTATCTGAATAGTTATATAATTCCAATAAAACTTTTTTGAAAGATTCTAGAAAATGAAAGGAAACGATTGTGTTCTTTCTAAATATTGCACAAACCCTTTAAAATAAATATAGATAAAATTGAATAAATGCCCCTTTTATTGGAGCCATTATTGGTAACTGTTAAATAAATTATAATTCAGTTAAATGTATTAAAAAATTGACGATAAAACATCATGATTAAAAACCAATTTTATCTTTAATATATTCATTAGTTATAATAAATCCTTACATTAATGTGACTGGATTATTTTAGCAAAAAAAAAAAAAAAAGCATTAAAAGTTTTAAAGTCTTCTGCACTTTGGAGGCTGTAATCATATAAATTATACTTTTACGTTATAATTAAGCTTTTATCTTTGTGATATCCTTCTATTAATGAAACATCAGCTGTCTGCTAATTAAAAAAATAATCTTCGTGAACGCAACATTTTAAAAATTATAAAATGAGATAGAATTTTGAAATTTACTGTTATCAATTAATTTATTCTTGGTCACGCTGAAAAAAAAACCTATTAGGAATAACTGTAATTATTTTTGTATTTATTATTGTAATTATAGTTAACGTTATTCTCTTCATTTACATAAAAATGTAATGTGATAAACTGTTCTAGAAATCAATAACTTTCTACAGAGCTAATAAATGCGTAGATATTTAAGAGAAACTACCTCTAATAATAGGTTTTGTGATTTTTTTCGAAGTGTTGTCACATATCGGAACTCTTTAAAAAGAAAAGAGAAGCAGACATTCCATATAATAAGCTCTCATCATTAATTTTCTGAAATTTGAAAGAATATACTTAGAAAATAATAGATTTTTAAAAGATTATGATGAAACATAGGAATATGATACTGAACTAATGAGATAATAAAATATTAATACATGCATATTTATATTGCTCTTTTAACGAGTTGTATAGTAGAAAAAAAAATCTTAATTATGCTACTAGAATTTGTTTTTAGAAAAAAAATTTCGGGTGAAAATTTTATATTTAATGCTCTCATTTTCTCAATAGTATATCTATCATATAATAATTAAGAATAAAAAATAATAAGAATTAAAGATTTGTATGATAAGAATTACATTTAGCATCACAATTATAAAAACGTATAATTTCATTTTTAAAAGTTTTCGTTAAAAGAGGTGCCATTGTTGAGCCGTTCCAAACATTACACTTAAACTGACTTTGTTTTGTATGTGTTGAGTTACCGTTTCCATGGCATACTGTAGAATTTGCATATTTTTGAAAATTAGCTCATGCAGAACGAAATTATTAGTGTTATTCTTATCCAGGACGCTTTTTATAGGATCAATTATATCTGCAGACATTAAGTGATCGAACAACAATAAGTGGTATTTTCTTTAGTACTTTGTACTCTGTTTATTTTATGTTAATTCTTTTCTTTGTAATTAACGAAGAACTAAATAAACTAAACATGAATTTCATTGAGTAGTCCGAATTTTTAGTAAACACCCATTATAAGATCATACGGGAATGAAATTGATTTTTTTGAATAAGACAAATTAAAATGAAAAGAAACAATAGATATTCAGCTTTATAATAATTAACTAAATTATAAATCTAGATTAAATATGCAGTAAAATGATAATTTCTAGAACATTAAACTTCTCTTTATCTATAAAAATATTAGAGATTAGGTGACATTAAATTTTTATGGACACGAGGTTTGTTTTGTTCAATTTATTGCTTTTCCCATCTAGGCCATCTTCTACCCAAGGCATCTGCAGGTTGACCCATAGAAGCCCTCTACGAGACACTCTTAGCAACTTAAAAACCTTTGGATGAGCCCTACCTATCTGGACAAGACCTAGTTTAACGGGTGTGATACCGTCCAAGGAGGCGAATAACGCTGTAATCACTGCATGGCGACCACCCGCTGTACGAGCTTACCTTAGCGTCCCATAGGAATGAGCTATGTCCGGAGGATTTTCATTCAGACTTCTAACTGCGGACTTCTGTCTTCCAAATGAGACTTCGCTAATGCAATTTCACTTTTCAGGGCTCTTCTTGTGCACACTGCTCGAATGATACACCCTCACCTCCAAGTATGCATAAATAAGAGCGCATAGAACACGTGCCTGAATGCTGGAATTTTGAATTAAGTGCGTAGCTAGCTTAGAAAAAGAAAAAAATCAATTTAAGAGGAGAGAAATGGTCAGGAAAGCCGCAGAAGATAGTTGTGCACGGGAAATTACTACCCAAAATATTGAACGTACAATAACTAACTAACTAACTAAATAAATAAATAAACTGGGGGAAGGGAGCCACATTAAATCTCTCTATAAATCCGCTGAACAAAAAAAGCTGAAAACTAATGACCTGGAGAAATTAAATGCTTGAAAGGAACATTCTGTAATTTCCACTGGCGGAGGAAGAAAAAGTTTAGCGATGTTTATAAATTAATTTATATACTAAATTAGGCGGGGCAGGGGATTAAAGGCCGAATCAAAAACCTATTATGCATAGGAGTTACCGAAATGAGGGGAAAGAGGGACCTTCTCAATTTTTCACCCACCACGAGGAGATGGTGACCCGCGTTGATAGCCCAACGAACTGCAAACTACCACGTCGGGCACTTGACGGTGCAGCACAGATTAACGAGGGACATACACACACACATCCTCAGTTTCAAATGAAACTAACATAGGATAACATTAACATAAACATAAAATTAATGGAAAAAGCAAAGAAAAAGTAAAATAAGGGGAAATCAAAATTATAAAACAAGAGTAACACCGCCACATCCTCAGTTTCAAATGAAACTAACATAGGATAACATGAACATAACATTAACATAAACATAAAATTAATGGAAAAAGCAAAGAAAAAGTAAAATAAGGGGAAATCAAAATTATAAAACGATACATAAATAACTAAAACATAACTAAAAATAAAAAATAACGGGGTAAACAAGAGTAACATAACTTAACATTTTGTAAAATAATAAAAAATAATTAGAGTTATTCATATAATCAGGAATCTTCATTCAAATGGACTAATTCCCGTGTTGTGAAAGTGATAGGGATGGAGCCAAGGTGGCTCAACATCACCTGATTATTATTGAGCTACCAGCGAGCCGGTCGGTAGAAGAAAATGGGGAAGAACTGGTTGGCTCGCCGATATCCTTCCACAACCACCAAGTATTCTTTCAGACCTCACACGTCGGAGGGGGCCAAGAAAGCTGCAGAAAAAAGGATGAACAGGCCATGAACACAAAAACCAATTGGCAGTCCCGCACAACTGCCTAGTGTCCCACCATTCTTGCACCGAGTAAAGAGTCCAGCGGGAGAAAGAGAAAGGCCTGCCGACCCTGCCACAGTTATCGAGTGTCCCTTCAATAGTGGCGCAATGGAATGGGCCTAGTTTGTCCAAACAAAAGCCTAAATTGGTTAACTATAATTGGGGCTGTCGACCCGTCCTCGTTCACCGAGAGTCTTTTCCTCCCTCACGTGCTAGGGATGTCCTGCAGCGAACTAGATGGCCTGAGAAATGGATTGATCTTGGATGGGCACAGGGGGGACAGTTGACCCTCCCACAATTGACGTGAGACCCTTTTCGACTCACACCCATCGGGGAAGGATGCCCAGAACGCTAGACGGCTACTAGGCCGAGATCTGAGCAGAAACCTGAAAGTAGAATTAGCTATTATACTGGCTCTGAAAACACAGTTAGCTAATAAATTAGGTTAAAAACCTGAGTGAACTTAAAATAATAGATGACTGAGGGTGCCTGCATCACCTATCACAAGAAGCAGTAGCAGAAGATACACATCACACTAACATACATAAAGTTTTTAATAATTTTACAATTTTTTTTTATACATTTTAGTGCTGGCTGCAGGAAAAAGTTAACCTTCTCCAATGAACATTGCTATAAGAAATGAAAGGTGCAATGTTGAAAAAGTAGTAAACCACTTGAAAAGTCAGAAAGTCATCTCAGCTTAAAAAAAAAAAAAAATGAAAATATTAAAAAATAGGAAAGGGGGCCAGGCGAACTTATGAAGAATAGGGGGCCGTTGCTATAAGCTGTTTAACATTTTATAATTTTTATATATTTTTTGATTTTTAGTATTTTTTTTTTTTTTTTTTTTTTTTTTTTTTTTTGGAGCCATACCGAAGGGCTAGTGCATATTTTTACTATATTTATATATATATACTCTTTTTTTTTTTTAAACCATAGCTCCAACCACTAAAGGTCTGCCCATTTTAATGGGACATTTTTCTTCTTTTTACTTCCTTATACAAAGTATAAGGAAGTATAGTAATCCCGATTTGCGAAATGAATTTTCTATTTCACATTGCTCAAAAACGAATGATCACTGAATGTTCCCAATTTGTACGTGTGACTGTCATGATGTCTAGTTGTACACATGCAAGTGTCGTCTTAACACGAGCTCTCGTTTTAGAGATATAAGCGACTTTACACGTTTTTTCGTGACGTCTGTATGTATGTGTGTCTGTGTGTGTGTGAGTATGTCGTATAACTCAAAAACGGTTGGACGTAGAAAGTTGCGAATTTGTACATAGGTTTGTAATAACATCTAGTTGTGCACCTCTCTTTTTGGACTTTGTATGATTTTCCGTTTTGGAGATATTTAGGAAAATTAGGTTCATAATGGCCAAAATGTATCAAAAAACGGTAATAACTCAAAAACGGTTTGGACAGATCTTGCAATTTAACTAACTTCCCGACTAGCTAGACATTTAAAACTTTCAGAAAAGCTAAGAACACGTTGACAATGTATTTTAAAAATATTTTTAGCCAACTGTTTCGGATACCTGCTGCCTTCAGCAGCGCTTATATGATTCCACAGAAAAATCATTTAACTAACTTCTCGACTAGCTAGACTTTTGAAACTTTCAGAATATTTCAAAACACGGTAAAAATGCATTTTTGAAATACTTTTAGCGATCTGTTTCGGATTCCTGCTGCCTCCGGCAGCGTTACTTGGACAAATCTTGCAATCGATTTTTAACTAACTTCCGACTATCTAGACATTTGAAACTTTCAATAAAGCTCAGAACATGGTGACAATGCGTTTTTTAAATATTTTTAGCAAATTGTTTCGGGTCACTGCTGCCTTCGGCAGTGTTTATATGGTTCAACAGAAAATTTATTTAACTAACTTTCCGACTAGCTAGACATTTGAAACTTTCAAAATAGTTCAAAACATGGTGAAAATGCATTTCTTTTAATATTTTTAGCCAACTGTTTCGGATCCCTGCTGCCTTCGGCAGCGTTACCTGGACGAATCTTGCAATCGATTTTTAACTCACTTCTCGACTATCTAGACATTTGAAGCTTTCAGTAAAGCTCAGAACATGGTGACAATGCATTTTTTAAATATTTTTAGCAAATTGTTTCGGGTCACTGCTGCCTTTGGCAGCGTTTATATGGTTCAACAGAAAATTTATTTAACTAACTTCCCGACTAGCTAGACATTTGAAACTTTCGGAATAGTTCAGAACACGGTGAAAATCCATTTTTTAAATACTTTTAGCCAACTGCTTCGGATTCCTGCTGCCTTCGGCATCGTTACCTGTACAAATCTTGCAATCGATTTTTAACTAACTTCCCGACTAGCTAGACATTTGAAACTTTCAGAAAAGCCAGAACACGGTGGTAATGCATTTTTTAAATATTTTTAACCATTTGTCTTGGGTTCAATGACAATGCTTTTTAACATTATATATTTCTAAAGATGTATAAGGAAGTCATGTGGTGCCCACATCAGATTTTTTATGAATTAACACCCTGGTAAAGTCCACTTTGATTTTTCTATTTTTGTTTGATGGATTTACACACACACACAGAGGTGATTAATTAAGTAATATTTTTTGAGGATTTGCTTGATCTTGAGTTGGTTACTTGTTACTTTACTTGGGACCTGGAGGATTGTTGTTGATCTGAGAAACCTGAGACTGTAACGATGATTAAGGAGTAAAACAATACTTTGTTTCCATTGTAATGTCATCTATGTTGCTTGTGAAGAATGTCTGGAGAAGATGTGCTACATAGGATATTAAAAGAAAAATAACAGTGAGTTGATGTGCAGATTATTTGTTATGAACTTCAATATAATTTTAATTTAACATGCAATCATGTTCTTATTTTTAGATAGTGAAACACTGGATTTTAAATATTAGTCACTCATATTTTAATTTTATTGAAAAAAAAATATTTAGAATATTTGTATAGTTTATCAGTAATATAATTATAGTATGATACTGTTATCAATGCTTTGAAATTTATTTCATGGAAACATAAGTATATGCTATTAATAATAATATAATATAGCTAGGGTATTGGCATGGAGTGGAAAATATGAAGATTTTAGAATTAATATAATTGAAAAAGGAAAAAAAAAAAAAAGAAAGAGCTAATATATTTTTATGCATTTTTGTGTGCAACTAAATTATTATTATTATTTTATTGGAGAGAGAGGATAAAACAAATAAAGGAATGCAGCTGATTTAAATTCCAAAATATTATATGGTATTTATTACAGGGTGACATAAAATAACGGAGACAATGTTTAACACATCCTGACGCGAACTAATTGTAATGTATACAAATAAAAGTTGTTCTTTTGAAATACCCATGCATTTTTTTACTAGTATGTGCATTTACGACTGTGAACTCACATATTTCCTTTTTCTATTAGAATGTCAAACAAACGTATTGCAATTTTGGAGCTGTTTCGTCAAGAAAAGCGGCAGTGTGAAATTGTTCGTTTACTCAAAGTGCCGCGACAGACTGTATCCAAGGCCATCAAACGTTTTAAGGAGCTTGGCCATGAAGGCGACCGTCCTGGAAAAGGACAAGAACGTACCGCCAACGCGCCAAGGAACCGCAAGGTCATCCAGAATCGAGTCAAGCGAAATCCGAGAGTCTCCATGCGAAAAATCGCTCGTGAGACTGGAATCAATCGCGAAGCACTTAGACGAATAGCCAGAAATGAACTCCATCTCAAGCCCTATAAGTTCCAAAAAGTTCAGCAGCTCACGGAAGACAACAATCGTGTACGACTCCAAAAATGCCGGTAACTCAAGCGTCGGTTTGCAGCTGAACGATGGGAGAGCATCCTCTTCACGGACGAGGAGCTGTTCACCTTGAAGCAGGTGCACAACTTCCATAACGACAGATATTGGTCCTCCGACGCTCCTGTCACATCGGCAATCGTGGAACACCGACAAAAACCTCAGTCTGTCATGGTGTGGGGCGGCGTTTGCGTCAGCGGGAAGACACCTCTCGTTTTCATTGAGGAAGGGGTCAAAATCAAACAGAATGTGCACCAGCGTGACATCCTTGAGGCTGCGGTACTTCCGTGGGCCAAGCAGCACTTCCATAATGGGTTTTGGACGCTTTAACAAGACTCCGCCCCAGCTCACAGGGCGAAGTTGACACAGGAGTGGTGCAGAACCCACTTCCCCGATTTCATTGCTTCTACGGAATATCTCCTACTCACTGGATTTAAACCTCATGGACTATAGCGTGTGGTCTATTTTGGAGGCGAGGGTATGTGCCAAACGCCACAGCAGTTTGGAGTCGCTGAAACAACCACTGCTTCGTTAATGGGACAGATTGTTGCCGGAGGACTTGCGGCCAATTGCCGAAAATTTCAAGACTCGTTTGAAGCTGTGTATCGACGCTTATGGTGGCCACTTTGAAACCAACTGAATATGTTGTAACCTGAAGCCCATATCATTGTTTGCAATTGTTACATATGTTGATTTATTTTCTATTAATAAAATATGGATAAAAAACATTGTCTCCGTTATTTTATGTCACCCTGTATAGTAAAACTAACCAATGGAGGGAAATAAAATTTGCATTTCCTTAAAATATTTTCTTATACTTTTAAATTTAAAAGTGGTTCATCTTCAGAAACCCAAACCCATTTAATTTATGACGATCGTTCATAAAGTTTATAAAAATCACATAAAGAATTTTTTACTGCTAACTATAAATGAGATATACGTTAGTTATTTTGAACATTTATTTTGTTATGAAAGTTTTGTTTTAAAATTCATAGATATCCCTTTAGTTTAATTTAATATTTTAGTTTCGCAAATAAAACCTTTTAAACATTTAAGAGTAGAAGCATAAATGTATGTATATCACTGGAAAAAAAAAAAAAAAAAAAAACGAAACTCATATTCATATATCGGATAAATATATTTATTTTTATAAAAAATAAATAAAAAAATAAATAAAATAAAATAAAATTACTAGCTTTTAATCCTACACATTGAAAGTGGATTCTACGACCCCCCCCCCCTAAAACCCTTGGGGTCGGGGGGCTACTAAATACGTTTCCAGGCGCAAGATTGCTCCAAATTGGATTAGTTATGCGTACCTAACACGCACTATAATAGAATTTTATGAAATTTGCAGCTCCTCCCACTAAAGGCTTAGAGGAAACACGTTTTCATGAGTAACTTTGCTCCAAATTGTATCAGGAAAGCAATTTTTTGAAGTATCCATTGGTTATGCGTACCCAATACACTCACTACAAAGAAATTTTGCGAAATTATTTTTTACTCCCCCCCCCCTCAATGGAAGGGCGGAGCAAAAAACAAGTTTTCAAGCTTAAATCTCCCGGACTCCTCGAGCGGGAAAATCTTTACCAAACGCAGTATGAACTTAGGTTTCAACTAATTTTAGTGATTTTTTTTCTTTTTTTTTCTTTTTTTTTTTAGATTTTATTTATAATGATATGGGAATTTGAGAACTGATTTAAATATAGTTTCCAGCGAAGCGGGCAAAGCCTGATAGTGTAATAATAATATATAAAAGATTTAATTGGATTAATGTGAGTAGTTAGGAAACGTAACTAGTTTTTATCTTCTCTTACTCATTATATATTAGAGGAAGTATTGTTTTTGGGCTGAAGTTTAAAGTTTTTTTTTTTTTTTTTTTTTTGGCTGTGGTTACATGGTTGAAAGTGTTCTGAAACCCAAACCAGGTTTCTTTCAGCTGGTCTGTGTCTGTGTCTCTCTTTCTCTCTTTGTGTGTGTATATATATATCAGAGCTGCCAACATCCTAATTAATAATCCGAAGGATTGTTAGTACACGCCTGCTTTTTCACACCAGTTTTTTTAGAGTACTTTTAATCTTATTTCACGGTAAAAACATTGAAAGAGAATTGCTATAAAAATTAAGTGGTCTGGGAAAAAGGGCGGGTACTAACAATACCCCGTATTAGGTTGGCATCTATGATATATACATGTATATGCGTGCGTGTGTTCGTCTGAAAACCTGTTATTCATATAACCTAGAAAAAATATTAACAGAATTTCAAATAAAATATTATAAATCTGTATCATATGGGGATGCTATATGAAACTTTTAATTGGGATCGGACAAATGGTTTCGTGAATGGGGCAGACAAAAATATTCAAATACATTACACATATGGGCGAAATATTTCGTAGGTAAAGTTTAATATCTTAATAACTTATTTAAATAAAACTGAACACCAATCAAGATGAAATTAGCATACATTTTTAAAATGCACAAAAGCGTGTTTTAAATATAATATGACATGAAAAGTATTTATCATTCAATTACAAGGCCACACACACAAAAAAAAAAAAAAAAAAAAAAAAAAAAAATCGGATATAACAGGGCTATATTCAAAAGTGGCTCAAAGTGTATCCTATGTTTTTTAGGTTAAATTTAACTACACTATTTGGTGAGTATATAACTTATAGCTAACGTGCAAGAATACTCAAAATTAATCGAATAAGTTCCAAAGAGTGTGGATGGCAATTCTCGGAATAATGTAAATTAAATTTTAAGATTTAATACAATCTGAAATGTTTTATAAATGTGACTAGAATATTAAAACGGGAAGATGAAGGAGAGGGGCGGTGCTATAACCCTTCTTACAGAGAAATGTGTAAAAATTGTTTCTAAAACTATCTATTTTGAACTGTTATTTAAAATAAACTAGAAATTTTTCTATACAGTACCTCATTTCTTAACCTTAAAATGTAATAATATAATTTTAACATAAGATAAGGTAAGAGAAGTATGAATGCGATACTAAATTACGTATTTTCTGTTATAAAACAAAAGCTAAATAAACAACAACAACAACAACAACAAAAATCATTTTTTTTTAAATAAAATGCTGGGCACAGAGATTGGAAAAATTTAAAGAGATACCTCGTTTCTTCATCCTTATACCTATGAACTACGTGAAAAACTCATATAAAGTGCAAACAGTATAATAAACAAATTTCTTTCATTACACAAATTGAACTAGTACAATAAGTTGTGTATAAAACTTTTAACATGTCCTTACCGTAAAACATATATGAGTAAAAATGCATGTCTGCTTAAATAAAATACTAGCAGTTCTATTTGTTTTTTTGCACCGGGAAAAACTGAAAACAAAGCCGACTAATTTGACCCAACGGCAAAACATTATTTATTCTGAATGATGCTGAGAACTCAGAACTCAGAAAAGCTCAGGAAGAACAAGCTTGGTGCAGATCGAATGAAACATAAAGCTCTGTAGAAAAACCCACCAAAGTAATACCCATTTCGCCTCTTTAGGAATTGAATTTCAAAAGATTTACATCTTTCACAACTTGGGCTTAAGAGGAGGCATTTTACTAAGCTTCAACTTCTATTAGAAACCACTGTAGAGATACGGCTTTAAGGCTCAAAAGATACGAATTTACCTTTTCGGAAGATGCGCATCTTTTATTTTAATTAGAGCTAAGAGGAGACATCTTGTTGAGACATCTACAGAGATAAGGTGAAAGGTTAAAAAAAATTTGACAACTCCTTTTCGAACCCTTAGAGGTTAAATTTCGTTAAATCTGTTTTTAGTGAGTCTTAAAATTATAAAAATAATCTATTGTTCAAATGTAATGTTTTTAGCTTGTGTAGTTTGGACTCGGGATTGATAAATGTATTAATAAACGGATGAATCAATTGTAATTTGCGTTTATATATATTATAGTTAATATAATTTAATAACATCTCGAGATTTACCTCCTTTTTTAACACTTTCCAACAAAGTTAAAAAGTTTTGACGACTTCGATTTATTTGTCAATCTGTCTGTCCACGCTCTAACTCTCGTAAATATTAATAGATTTCCTTGAAACTGATATACGTTATTCAAGTTCACTACCGAATATTTCCTATTGAAAATCGGGTAATACCATCACGGGTTTGTGCACAGGGACACCTGAAAGTATTTCAAAGCATTGCGTTCTATGAGAGTTATTACTACAAACCATACTTTAACACCTATATTTTTCACAATTCTTAATGTGATGGACGTTTATTATTCATATGTATAAGATAGTGTTTTTTTTAATAGTACATAATATAATTAACATAAAGATTTACCAGGCCACAGAAAAATATTAGTTATTTAGAAAATGCAGTAATTGCATTTTCCTTCTTAGAAAGCGAAGGCCGTGGTAACACAGTCGGTTGAGCACCGAGCTCAAAATTAGAAGATTGCAGATTCGATACTCGAGCCGTTAAAATATCGCCATGTACACTAATAGTGGCCAGTGCACGTAAAATCAGTCGTGCTCCATGTTCCCATCCAAATTATACCTTTGGGTGTCACCAAAGGGGGGAGCCAACTCCTCCGTGAAGGATCGAAATTGTGATGGCATGTTTACGGACCATCCTTAGGGGTGCGTCCCAGACCGTCGCAAATTACCCATAGCGAAACACTAGTGCGACGTTAAACTCAGACAGACAGCCTTCTTAGTAAGCATTTTTAATCTTTCTAGCAATGTGTAAGAATGATTATGATTCGAAATAGTCTACCTGTCTGTATTTCTATCCGTCTGACTATTTATCCGCTTGTTTGTCTGTCTGTCCGCGCTCTCCCGTGTATAATAAAAGATTTCCTTGAAACTGATTTATGTTATTCAGATTTACTATCGTATGTCCCCATTAAAAATGGAGTAAATACCACCACAGGTTTGTGTACAAGGACACCAGGAAGTATTCTAAAGCATTGGAATACTTTCCACGGAAGCGTTGAAAGTATTCCAAAAACAAATAAATAAATTTAATTTAATTTTTTTTTTTTTAATTTGCCTATATAATCATATCTTAGAAGGTGAAACCAAATAAATTTCTCATGATTGCTCTAAAGTAGTACATTTTTTTAATATTATGCACTGATTATTCTATGCAAGTTGCGCAGCAATTGGTGTATCGAAGAATAATATAGTTTTCCTTAGTTGTATTACATTTATAATTATAATTATAATATATATACTATATATATACACACATAGTATTTCAAAATATGGCGGAGGGCGACATAGCGAAATGGGCCTAGTGTGCAGTGCAACCTATTTTAAAGCCGCATCCGCTATGGGTGGCGTCCCCAAAAGTTAAAAGTAAAATATTTTTACTGACTTCTAAAGTTTTCAGGGTGAGTATAAGTTTTAAATCATTGATTTTTAACCACAAATTCTTCAGCTATGAAAAAAATTTAAAATATTTAGAAAACATGTTTGACCGGTTATATTAATTTTAATACTATCAGACTGTAATCAAATGAGGTGCTTTTGTTGCAACAGCATGAGCGACAATATTTGTTAAAAGACAACAGTTTATACACACAAACATCTTAAAAAAGCATTTTCACGTGATGACAGACACATAGAGCAGGATTTAGAATGAATATTAAATTTAGAATAAAAATCATTTTATTACAATATGAATAAAATGTTTCTTGTTACTCATCTTTACATCATTTCATATTGTTTTCGAGGCGCCCATTTCTGGTTATCCTGTATGTAGGACTCAATATTATATATTACACACAAAATATTCTTTTTATGTAGAAGATGTTTTACATAATCCAAGAAAATGAAATGTTCTTTTAAAATTTCGATATGTCAAACAAAATATTCTTTATTTGTTTAACAATTGCTTCGTTAAGTTATATAAATACCATTTAACAAAATAGATTATATTCCAAAAAAAATTTCAACTTTTTACACTGAGATATATAATTCAATTCAAAGTCAAAACATGCTTGGGCAAATAAAATAAATATTTATTATTGTAAGAGAACAAATATTGCTTCACTTAAGATGCAGTTCGAAGATACTATTTCCCTTCTGATGCTGCACTGCATCTCATGCCGCTGGCACAACAATAAAAGTTTTAGAAAAATGGATATAAAGATATTACTTTATGCAATTGTATTCATATTTTATCTTCACTTTACGTTCTATTTAAAAGAAGAAAATATAACAATGTTTTCTTATGGAATAATATACATTAAAGTTCGATAATTTTTATAAATAATAGCAGCAATATAGGAAACAGACAAGGTAATATTTTTCTTTATCTTAATTTTTGAGTTTCAAAATGTTACGACGGAATATTAAGTACCTGAAAAAGAATGTGTAGGAGTTGTCGAATAATATTTATGCATTTTATCTAAGCGTAGGGAATAAGAAATGGATGAAAAAAAAAAAAAAACTAAGAAATAAAAATACCTTCTAGATAGATTTAAAAATGTATTTTTCATACATGATCTTTGATATCGATTGATTTTAAATTCGCTAATAAAATGCATGAGTAAAATTTCTAAACAAGTATATTAAATAATCTGTTAGGAAATTTAACCGTACACTTTATAAATTTATAGAAGATAATTTCGAAGAAGTACAATAAAAACATAAGTAAAAAATAAATACATAAATAAAAATCTCACCGCATGCTTTTTTTTTTACTTCAGTTTTCTTTTTGCAGTCTTTATGTTATTTTGTAAAACTTTAATAAGATGAATTAGTACCACTTGCGCGATCCGCATTTGTGCAAAGGGGGGGAAAATTCCCATTTGCGCGCCCGGAAATCGCATTTCCGGGCGTGCATGTGATTTCCTACTGTTTGGCTTGATAATCTGAGAGCGCCCGTAACTCGGTTCTGCTGCAATCACTACCACGCAAGTAAAAAAAAAAAAAAATCACTGGACACCCCTACCTTGCTGTGCACGAATCTGAGAGCGCCCGTAATCCGGTTCCGCGGCAATCACTACTACGCACATAAACCCCCTCCCCCCCCCCCCCCCGAAAAAAAAATCACTGGACACTCCTACCTCGCTGTGCATGAATCTAAGAACACTGGTAACTCGTTTTCGCAGCAATCAGCATCCCACACTTATATACCCTTCTCGCGCATGAAAACCAGAAGAAAAAAAAATCACTGGACACCCCTACCACGCTGTGTATGAATCTGAGAACGCATGTAACTCGTACTATTCTTGTATTTTTACTTTGTTCCCGAAAATGGAAAGAAAAATTGCGCAAATGGGAATCTCGCATATGGGAAGACACCAATAAGATAAGTACAAATTCAACAATATCTGCCTTTTTTCTTTTTATAAATTATTACGTAACAATAAAATTCATCTTTTCTTATATATGCATATACGTTATTATGTATGCATACATAATATACATACATAATGCATTAATATATATGTAACAAAATTACAGCTACGAAATAAATAAAGTTTTTTATTTTATTTTTTTTCGCAAATTAAGCTTTTTATGTTGCTGTGTTTAAATAGAAGTTCATCTGAAAATTCCATGATGCACAACAATTAATCCCATAATCGGCTTATTTAATTTTTAGAAACATTACACACTTTTGTTTCTAATTTTTTTTTTTTTTTTTTTTTTGTGTGTGTGTGTGTGTGTGTGTGTGTGATTTTAAAAGCATGTTTATCAAAATAATATTCTGATGCTAAATATAAATAAATGTAAAAAAAAAAAAAAAAAAAAAAAAAAAAAAAACTTTAAACATAATAAAAATATTTGTGATGTTTCTAGTCTAATAATAGCAGGAGACTTGGCGTTGGAATATTAAAACAGGAATAAACTACTACGTCAGAAACGCCAAAGAAAAATTATTGAGGTACATACAGCTGTTTCGGTAGCCTAAAGCGTACCGTCATCAGTGCATACAGCTGTTTCGGTAGCCTAAAGCGTACCGTCATCAGTACTCCCCACCTCTTCTGTAATCCTATTGGTTGAACTAAATCCGGTCCCTCTCCCATATATACGAGCACTTCTCCAGATTCAGAATTCTTTTTGCACTGAAGACGGTACGCTTTAGGCTACCGAAACAGCTGTATGCACCTCAATAATTTTTCTTTGGCGTTTCTGACGTAGTAGTTTATTCCTGTTTTAATGTTTCTAGTCTGTTGAGATTTTGGCTTAATTCGTAAAAAAATTCTTTGCTTATATATATAAAAATTAAAAAAAAATCCCTTTTCGGCAAGCTTAAAGGCAAAGGTATATTCCTTTACGTTAATGTTACAAAGGTAAAGAAATATTACATATATATTAACACATACTTAGCCAATGGCTTTGTTCCCGGACATTGGCTAAGTAAAACTAGTATGTTGTGACCACCACAAGACTTTCTTCTATATTTTTCTATACAAATTCACTCAATAACAAAAAAAAAAAAAAAAAAAAAAAAAAATCTATAACTTTTGTTTTAAATTATCACATATTTATAGTTCAACCATTCATTTTAAAGGTATTGACGAGACCTTTCGAAATATACCCATCTTGAAAATTTACCCCCCCCCCCAGGGGTACTTCCCCTTAGGGGGGGAAGCGATGCCCCCACATGCAGAGAATTTTTTTACTAATTAACTATTACTATTATCAATAACTCATATTAATTTTACAATCGCAGGTTAAGAATAACTCTCATTATGTACACTTATACGGAATTTTGTCCAATACTACCATGTTAAAAATTTAGAAAAAATACGATCACAGCGCCAACTGTTGAGCGATTGATCCCCAAATCTAATCAGCACCAGTTCATGTCAGGGGCCAACTAAATACCAAGTTTGGTTAAATTTCGATAAAAAAAAAAAAAATACGATTTTTTTTTCTAAGTTTTTTTGTTAAAAGTAAAAAAATCGATAATTTTGTTTTAAATTATCACAGATTTATAGTTCAACCATACGTTTTAAAGGCATTGACGAGACCTTTCGAAAGATACCCATTTTGAAAATTTACTCCCCTCGAGGGGGGACCTCCCCCCAGGGGGGGGGGGGGGTGGCGAAGCTCCTGCACATACAAAATTTTTTTCCCAGTTGACTATGTCTATTATAAATAATTTTTGTAAATTTCATAATGATTACTAAAATAAAATTCTCTTTATGCACATTTATACAAAATTTTGTCCTATATCACCATGTTAAAAATTTAGAAAAAGCGGGATGGTAACGCAACCTGTAAGACAATTTTTACCAAAAGTTGATAGGCACTAATTTATGTCAAGGTACAACTACATACCAACTTGTATGAAATTTTGTGCAGTAGTTCCTGAGATACAGTTGGCACAAAATTTTGTCACACACACACAGACAGACAGACAGACATTTTCTAAAAATTGTCAAATCGTGTTCTACAGCTCTCAAAACGTGTAAATCCATCAAAAACCTGAGGTCGAAAATTTTTACGAATCCAATACTTTCTTCTATTTTATATAGAAGAAAGTAATAACATAAATAACACATTGCATTATTTACGTCGCTATTCTATTTTTAAGAAATATAATTATCAACTACCTTACTATTCATTTTACTTAAAATTTTAGGCTAGATTTATTGGTCAGTAAATGTTTCAATTTTTTAAAATCCGATCTCATAGTCATTCAACAAATAGAAGCCATAAAGATATTTAATTTGGTGACAAAACTTGCAACTCAGCAATGAAATTTGTGATTTGGCGGCAAAATTTTATAGTTGACAACGAAATATTTAACTTGGTGATGAAATTAGTTATTTGATGACAAAATTTGGCGAGCTTGGCAATGAAAAATGGCAGCTTTGGCGTCATTATATTTACTTTCCACGCAAAACCTCATATCTCTTCACAGACCTGTTTTCACACGATAAAAAGTCAAAGGAAGCTGTAACTTATTACTCTCAATTTCAATCGTAAATTTAAATTCTTTCGTAAACGGGTGTTCTAAACTATCACCACAAACGATATTTTTACCAAGACTAGCGTATTATTTTAATTTTATATTTTTAAATGATTAATTAAAGCTGTTACCATGGTTTTTATATTTTCAGCTATCTTTTTTATTATCGTTTGCACGTGACGTAAGCATCAGATTATAAATTTAAGCAATTAAAGTTAAAGAAGAAGTCGGCTTCATTATCATTAAAATTGACGAAAAATCACTTTTTAACTTGTAACTTTTAAGCAATTGAAGTTATCGAAAAAGTTTAAATACAAAAATTGTTCTTTAGGGTAAGGCGGTAATTCGCCTAATTTGAAGTATTTTCCTATTTTCAATATTAAAGAAATTATAGGCAAATGAAATTTTCCACACCCCCACCATTTCCACCCCCTTTCAGCTGGATACCCCATCTACGAACTTGACCGAGATTTTTAGTGTCCTGATAACAGCTAGTTAAATTTAAATAAAAATTACTTCAGTTATCGTGTTCACAACTTAACATGGTAGAAAGCGTTATACATGTATATATATACCTATATATATATATATAAACTTTTGAACGGAGGGTGGTTTTGGGTTCTAGGGGTCATGATCGGTGAAGATAGGAAGAAATTTTTCAGAAGTCGTGTCATGAGAACCATTGCAGTAGGTAGATCTCCTATAAGGAATCTACCTAAAAAATTATGTCTCATAAAGTTTTACTATTGTACGATGATGTATTTAGAAAAATACATAATAAAATTAATGAGCAAATAAAATTAATATTTTGAAGTAATTCTGTTCAACTTATTAAAAGTTTAGTAGCTACCAGTTATTTAAACAAATATGAATTAGTGAATTCTTCAGTAACTAAATAAAATAAAATAAAAAATGTGATAAGGTATTTCAATATTTCTCTTCATTTTCATAGATTTGTACAATGAATAGAATTATTTTGTGTATCTCTGTAAAAGAACTATAATTAGTAAGCACACAGTTTCCAACAATAGCAGCGTTTTAGCAAAATTCTAAAACATATATCTAAATTCTTTCAATATACCCCCCCCCCCTTCCAAAAAAAAAAAAAAAAAAAAAAAAAAAAAAACTATATGTAACAACCACATAATCTACCATAATGATCATACTTTAGCAAATCATTGTAACATATCTATGAGTTTGTTTTCTGTGTTAAGTAATTTATCATCACTATAATGAGCTTAATATAATTTGAGTCCATAGACTGTAATAAATAAAAATTCTACTTCGTATTCCTGTAAAAAACTATAAGTTCTACACTTACAAAAAACAATATAGTTTTTAGCTTTGAGTTAAAAGGAGGCCGAAGAGCGTTATGTGGCGGTTTGGATCCAAATTTGAGTTTTTCCCGTTGTTTATTCCGTTAAAAATGAAAAAAAAAAAAAAAAAAGATACAAATTCTGCCAGAAAAGTATCTAATGCGACAAATGGCAGCAAAAGCACAAAAAATTTATAAAATCCCACACGACAAAGGGTGACTGGAGTAGTATTGCAAAGGCTGGAAAAAACCCGTTTTTTCCCTGGAAATAAACCGGGATTTTTGGGTAGGAAATTTTGAAAATTTCTGGGAGTTTTGAAATAATTTGATGCATGGACACATTTTTTCCCTTTTTATTATTTTTAATGATTTCCTATTTAGCATTTGTAACTGTAACTGTGAAAAGCAACTCAACTCTTCTTTCTTTTGCAGATAGAAAGTCAGTTAGTATTATTATTTCATAAATAGACATTAAAATAGAAAGACTATCTCTAATAAATTTCAGAATAAAATATTTCTTCAATGTTAATAAAATTGTGTATTCACAAGTTAAATTATTTAAGCATACTCAAATAATACACAGCAATAAAATATAAATATAAATATTTATTTTAAAAATACAAAGGAAAATATTTTTTAAAAGCAGAAATGAATATTCATCATTGTTTATTTTCAATTTTGTTAAATACGAATGCAATAGTAGTTTGTCTTAAGTTTTTATTTTTTATTTTATTTTATTTTATTTTATTATTATTAAAAATTTAGTTGCAGATTAAAGAGGGTTGACTGTACTTGTTTGTGAAACATTTAAGATGAATATTTATTGAAAAACCTAAAAAAAAAAAAAAAGAATCACTCAAAATCATTGCAGTTAAAATAAAAATTTTAGTTAACCACTCTTTTAAAGACATTTCTGATCAAGTAATATTGCTCAAACTATATTTTTATGTTTAAAACAGAACATACATAATTTAAATTTATTTTCTTTGCTAGAAATAATAATAATAAAAAAAAAACTAAATTTTAAAAATTTGTCAGTTTGTTCCTCTTTTGGAAGTATATTAAAAAGTATTATGTAATGGTTGCAATGAACAGAAGCAGTATTGCCTAAAAATAAAATTGCTTCTGCATTTAAAACTACTTCATGCAATACTCATTGACATTTTAAGCATTATGTATATGTATGTTTAATGCGTTAGCCCTAACTTCCATTTTGAAAGTGACTGGTTTTGTTTACTTTTAAAATTCCCAATATTCCCCAAAGTGCCGAGTTTATCCCCAAAATTCCCGGGTTTATTCCCATCTTTCAAAAACTGTGGGTTTTTTGCAACACTTACTGGAGGACATACAATTCAGAAGAGAGAAAGTTGAATAAGGTGACCGGAAAAATGTTTCCCTCACGACAAAGGACCACAGAGATGAAAAATATGTAGAAGGAAAAAAAAAAAAAAAAAAAGTCGTAGGCGCTGGAAACAATTTCATCACGACAAGGACCCCATACATTTAAGGATTACAGCATGATTCTTTTAGAAACTTAACAGATCACGAAAGAATTCACTGACTTTAACAAAGTATGGTTTGAAAACAGAGTTCCAGCTTACGAGAAATTCGAGTTTAATTCGACATAGACTTTAGACACTACCGCACTTTAAACAATATGAAGTCATGAGTCGTAACAGGTTGATATGTCATTATTGACCACAGGCCAGTAATTAACAACTTAAGCACAAAAATCTATAAAACAAGAAATAATGTGGGAAAATTCTTAATCTTATTTGTAGAATACATAACTAACACCTAATAAATTGCTCTGTTTTAATTTCTAATAGCAACTGACACTTTGATTCTAAGTTAAGAAGGAACATTTACAAAGTTGTCCACAAAGTTTTAAATAATAGTTGTCAATATTGGCCAGGCGTCAAGAGATTTTTAATTCAATTTTAAAATGTCAAGTTGAATTTGATTCTAAAAGTTTATTTGATAAATTATGTAGATAATTTATATTTTCTTCTAAATAAGTAAATACAATTTTATTAATAAACCAATTATTTTTATTGGAATTAAGAGGTGGTCAATTATTAGGTATCTAAAGTACTATCAGTGATAGTAAATAAACAAATTGGTCAATTACTCAATTTCTATCTTTTCAGTAATTGACCAATCTAATTAATTTCTAAATGTATGACAAATCTCGCTTAAATTTTCGCAGTGGATTTCTCAGCTTGTTAAGGTTTCTTGCTTTCGACAATTATGGTATGCTTTAGTGGTTTAGGAAGATTGGTTGGTTTCCTGGGTTTTACGTCGAGCTAGTGTTGGGCTCGCTCGTAGGTGTAGTCTGGAGAAATGCCATCACAATTTTGATCCTCTACGGAGGGTATGGCTCTTCCGCTTAGGTAACCCTAGAGGTACAATTTGGATGGGAACATGGAGGACATTGTGGCCACGACGGATTTTACATGCACCAGCTATCATCAATGCACACAACGGTCTTTGAATAGCTCGAGTATCGAACCAGCAATCTTCCAATTACAGTGCAGCCACATATCCTAAAACTAGCAGTGAGGACGCGTCCAAAATGTTGGAGGGATGCCAGCTTGACCGACAGTTTGAAATTTGGAAAAATCCAGTAATTGCGTACTCTGTGTTATTGCTCATTTTCTCTGTAGTAGGGGGACTGTCACCCCTATTTTAGCATTGGACTCGTTGCGCAGATGCTTCCATGGTTTTATGAAATGTGGTCGAAGAATACGAGCTCGGCGCTGTACCGACTGGGCTACCACGGCCCTGGTTTAGGAAGGAGGAGGAGTCATTTTTAGACAAAATCATCAGAGAAGGATGAATGGGTAAGTGCATTTAACGTCGCACTAGAGCTACGCAATAGGAAATTGAATTCACGACTAATGGGATGTAAGAAAAATGTTGTTTAGTAAGTCGATTGGAGTTAATTATTTGAAAATATTAATATTTTTATGTATATTTACATCGAAATATAATATAAATATAAATCTTTAACAATAGTTTTTAATTTAAGCAATTTTTAAACTGAAAATTGAAATGGTCTGTTAACATAACTATGGTCATTAATGACCGTATTCACCAATAAATTTAACTCCCTGTTCAACGCGAAAACTTGAAAAGCTTCTAAAGTCAGGTTGCAGCTTTTCAATAAAATTTGGCTCCTTGCTTCTGCCATCTTGTGTCGAAGATTTCATATAATATTTTACTGATTATTTTCAGCTGAAAAATCTGAAATTAACAATGCTGCTAGATGGCAGAATCAACGCGTCAAATTTTGTTGAAAAGATGCACCCTCACTTTGTACGCTTTTCAAGTTTTTATTTTCAACCGGGAGTTGAAGTTGTTCGTTATACAGCCATTTAAAGATGTAGGTGGTCGATTACTAGCGAAATATTATTTTGAAATTACTATTGTAATTAGCATGAATTTTAGAAAAGAGAAGAAAGAAATGACTTGTTGGTACATCCTGTTTTTAATTCATATACAATCGGTAACAAAAGTGTCCGAACACTAACAAAAATTCCTGCGTAAAAAAAATACACTTCATACGGTTTTATTAAATAAATCCTTGTCGAATCCTACTCTTAGTCAGTGAAAGAACATGATTCGACAAGGATTTATTTAACAAAGCCGTATGAAGTGTACTTTTTTTACATAGGAATTTTTGCGAGTGTTCGGACACTTTTGTTACCGACTGTACATATACTAATTAATAAATAGAAATGTCATGATTATATTAGAAAGTAAGATAACACTTTAAGATTTTTCCACTAAATGGTCAATTATTGGTCTGTTCATTCTACATAAGAAATTTTCTCCACGTTGCTTTAAAAGAACTGTATGAATTACACCCTGCAAAATCTGTACCACTCGTATGACTATGACTTATAAGATACCTATTAAATTTGAGGCCAATCTCATTAAAAAAGTTTGCACGAGGTCGGGTTCACTCACAAACATACATAAATACATGCCTACCCCTGTGGCAGAAATTTATTATGCTTTCTGCGACAAGCTTCATCAACACCAAAATCTTTCTGCAGGAATAGTTTGTGAAGTTGACATTTACGAATTCAAAATAAATTATTTTTAAATAGTAAATAATATTCAGTATAACAAATGTATTTAACTTTTAACTAGGCACAAATGCATATATCTGCACAATTGCAAGAAAATACTCTTTTTTTTTTTTTTTTTTTTTTTGTAAGAAAGGTGAAAATAAATCTATTGATCTTAATTGCTTCAGATTTTTTGTTCACATTAATGTACAATATTGTTTATAAAATATTCAATGAATTCAAACCATAAAATGCAGTAACACATCAAAAATAATCTGCAATTTTTTTAAGGCATTTAAATCATGAAATGTCTAAATTAAACAAATGTTACAAATACTTTTAAAATTTCATTACTTTTTTCTTTATTAAATATATATATTTAAATACACAAATGCAATTATTTTATAAGGTGCAAACCAAACAACATAAAATATAATACAGAACTCAAAATTAAAATAACAACAAATTAAAAGTAAAAATTAATATGGAATACTGAATATAATAATGAAATATAGATAATTTACAACATTTATAGTTTTTGAGATTATTAGAAAGATTCACGATAACATTCTAATACACAAAATTCATTTTTTGTATTATATACAAATAGCATAAAGATGTGTATTTGAAACCTAAAAAATGTGATTTGACATTAAAGAATTCGGAAAGTATAATTATACCATCATTTAAATACATAAAGTAAAACAGAATACGAGATCTAAGAAACACAATTATAGACAAAGCATAGTCGAAATATTTTCATAAAGATTGAGGCAAGTGAAATATTTAATTTTTAAGGAAATGTTGAAATCTGAAATGTAACAGATTTCATGGATAAAATCAATAATATTAGATCGTTGCAGAAATTCGTGCGGACGCGGATCATTTTATTGCCTCCAAAGACGAGAGCTTATATCGCCGTGGTATTCATTTGTTACCCGAAAAATGGGCAAAGGTTGTAGAAAATAATGGAGAGTATTTTGATTAAAAATTGCAGGGATGGAACACGGGCGCAGCGCAGAATTCATACCACTATCAATGTAAGAAAATTTTCTACCTCTTAAATCGACGATATTATAGGTAGAGAAATTTCTTAAACACATTCCGGTATGAATTCTGCGCCCGTGTTCCATCCCTGAAATTGTCATTTTATTTGATGTATTTTTATGAAATGAAGCAATAAAAAACCGCACGAACTTTTGCAACGACCTAATAGAAAATAATGATTACAGATGAATGAAATAAATAGAAATCAATTAAAAGTAATATTTGATACTGATATCTATGCGAATAAGTAAATAAAAGTAAATAAATAAAAGCATTTGCTGTTTAATTACTATTTATTCAAAACAACTACTATTAGATAAAATTCCTTTTGCTTACCAAAAAAATAAAAAAATAAATAAAAAATAAACAAAACCTTTGGTTTGATTTTTATTCAAAATAACTATTTAGTTTGCAATATTTTAATTAGGAAATAAACATTTTTTTAAAAATTCAAATGTTTAAAAAATGAAATGAACAAGCTGTAAAAACTAATGATAAGAGAATTTCTGTAAAATAAATTAATAATTTTTTTAACGACTTCATATGCTTAAACAAAAAAATTTAAAGCTAAGAATTTTAATAACAATTAAAATATTGATTAATAAAGAAAAAAAATTAGAAAAGTTACCAATTTTATAACTTAAGATACCCATTTATATTTATTGCTAAGATATTTTACTACATATAAAATGCTAAATATCAATAAAGTATTTTTAAGATTAATTTCTTAATTTCTTAATTTTCTATATATATATATATATATATATATATATATATTTTTTTTTTTTTGAAGCAAGGTTTGAAGCTTCATTTTTTTATTTTGTGTATAACTACAGGCGTTACAAATTTTCCCATAGTCTTATTTCTGTATACATTTGTGAAATGTATTGCATAATTTGAACCAAACATGAAAATTAATGCAGCTTTAAAAAAATTACGTGCATTTACTACCACGCACGTATGTACGCTTCGCATACATTAAAGAAAAAAATCACTAGATGCAACTAATTTGTCGTGCGTAAATCAGAAAATGTATGAAAATCGGTACAGCAGCAATCACGCACTTAAAAAAAAAAAAAAAAAAAAAAAAAAAAAAAAATCACTGTATGCAGCTATTTTGTTAAGCATGAATCTGAAAATGCATGAAATATGAAATTCGGAAAATGGTCTGAAAGCCACATTCTTTCGAAAAAACATCTTTTTGCAATACAATAAATACACACGACACGAGCGGCAGGCGCGGCGCGAAAACAAAGTTTGAAGACACGAAAACGAAGTTCCGATGTGAAGAGGTTACCAGTGAAAAGTGTCGATACACCGAATCATATCACCGCATCACGAATCGCTAATGCATGCCGTATCATAGCTAACCCAAGCGAGTTACATCCGCTTTATCCCCTCTCCTTATTCAGGATTGAGGCGATCGTATCTGCAGAAACGAAAATTTGTTCTGCAGAACAGTTTATAAACCATTCTTTGAGTTTCTTTCTCCCTCTCTCTCTCTCTCTCTTTCTCTCTCTCTCTCTCTCTCTCTTTTTTTTTTTTTTTACACAATGGCAAATTTTTTTGACTTAAGTAAAATCTTTCTGCAAGAACATTTCTGTTTCTGCGACGTTGTCGCCGTGTCGCCGTGTTTCTGCCACGGGGATGCCTACATGAAGTACGCTTCAAACGTATTGAAAATGCTTTCTAATCTGAAAGCAATGTTAGCTTTGAATGTGGTTACATCGAACCGTTTTCTTGTACTCTTTGCTTTCATGTGATTAAAGTAAGTATGTAGAATTTATTTTATACTGTACAATACCTTTTAAGTTTGTAATTGTACAAGTACATACCATTTTTATCTTATTCAATCAACAAGAAATAAGATACGATTACAAAATGCTTCCATTATTTCAGTTAAATTGATCTTATTTTTAGAACTGAGGCCATAAAAAATCTTCAAAATTCAAGATATTAATTCTAAAAAGTTTTAATATCAGCCTAGAACATAAGGTGAACTTTTGTATAGCATAGAAAGCTCATTTTTACTTTCTTCTATATTCAATAGAAGAAAGTATTGGATTCGTAAAAATTTTCGACCTCGGGCTTTTGGGGCTTTTACACGTTTTGAGAGATGGAGAACATGATTTGACCATTTTTAGAAAATGTCTGTCTGTCTATGTGTGTGTGTGACAAAATTTTGTGGCCACTGTATCTCAGGAACTACTGCACAGAATTTCATACAAATTGGTATGTAGTTGCACCATGACATAAACTAGTGCCTATAAACTTTTGGTAAAAATTGTCTTACAGGTTGCGTTGCCATCTGTCTTTTTCTAAATTTTTAACATGGTGGTATAGGACAAACTTTTGTATAAATGTGCCTAAAGAGAATTATTTTTTAATAATCATAATGAAATTTACCAGAATTATTTATAATAGAGATAGTCAACTCGGAAATTTTTTTTGTATGTGTAGAAGCCTCGCCTCCCCCCTCCTGGGGGGAAGTCCCCCCTCGAGGGGAGTAAATTTTCATGATGGGTATCTTTCAAAAGAGCTCGCCAGTACCTTTAAAACGAATGGTTGAACCATAGTTCTGCGATAATTTAAAATAAAGTTATCTATTTTTTTAATTTAATATTTTTTTTTTAATGTAATAATGACAATAAAATTGACTTTTTTTTTCTTTTAAATATTTAGTGTTATACTACTTCTCTAATTTGGAAATTGTCTGCATTATCATGGAAGATAATTTTTTTAAATAATAATTTTAATAAATTATTTTTACTGAGTGAATTTGTATAGGAAAATATAGAAGAAAGTCATGTGGTGGCCACAACATACTAGTTTCAATTTAAATTTTAAAATAAACGCTACTGGTACATTATGCTACACTGGTACATTTACTTTAATAAAGTGTATTTTTAAATTAAGTTTGTGTATGCAAATCAATTAATTCCTTTGTAAGATGCATTTTTTAAATATATAACTACTAAAGTGGTTTTAAATCACATACTTTTCATAAATAATCATACTTTCAAATCCTTTTAAAGTGATGGAAGGCATTTTTTTTTTGTTCTGTATGGGGGATTTTTACTGTTTAAGCTGATTTCTTTTTATATCTTATGTGAATCAAACTTTTGTAGAAAGAAAGAAGTACATTTCTACCAATTTTAAGAATGCATGCAATCTTTCTAATGCTTTTCAAAATTTCTTTTATGCTTTTTGAGCGTCACTTACATGAATTTCTCTTGGTAATTTAAAAACTAAAACAGTAAGAATTTTTAAATAAAAACATTATCATAATGTAAGGAGTTAAAACTTATAAATTGTCAGCTTAGTCTTTTTTAATGTTTATTTTATGTCTTATATGTTTATTTGCTTGATTGTCTTACAACAAAAATAACCACATAGCCTTCTTTGATTTCCGAATCAACCAGATTTCATCATGTAATGTGAAAGTAAATTACAATCTTTGAATTTAACATTTCTCTTTGTGTTAAAATACATTACAGGAATACATTCGTAAAAGCAAGAATAAAAGCTAAAATCTTTTAAAATATCATACTTTTTGATTTCAACAGTCGCAAGAAGCTTCTTTGAAGGCCGATAAAAAATATTCGAGGAAAGGCAGGTTTAAAACATGCAAGATTATTATTGTTATTGTTTTTTTAATCAAATATCAGAAGTATGTTATAAAAAATATTTTAGGTTTTGAATTACATTTTCACTAATTTAAATTAATATATTACTTTTTGGTGCATTCACATTCTTTCATCTGTGTATAACTGTAGAACAATGTATGCTCAGATGAATCACTCAAAAAAAAAAAAAAAAAAAAAAAAAAAAAAAAAAAAAAGGAATGTCTTTAAAAATGAATATAAAATATAAATGAAGGAATAAAAATGAATATTGATTATAAAAACATTAAATAACAGAAAAGTGAAAGGGCTAAATATGAGAGAGATATATTAATTTTAACATTGTTGTAGATATATTATTGTTGTTTCTATATTCATATTTGTAATTCTGCATTTCCTTTCTTTCATTTGTGTATATTCTCAATATATGCCGAAAAAAACTTCTTAAAATAAATAAATAAATAAATATATTTGAAGGAATAAAAATAAATATTGATTATAGAAAACATTAAATAATAGAAAAATCAAGGCCTTAAATATGAATGACTAATTTTAATATAGCTGTAGATATATATATATATATATATATATTTTTAGTATCAATATTTATAATTTTGGTGTATGCATATTTTCTCTCAGGTATAGATTTATTCAGCATTTTACTTTATTTTATTTTTAAACATTTAAGCATAAAACTTTAAGGAAGAATTTCTTTGTCTCAAAAAAGGAAACATGAAGTTAATGAAGTATGAATGGATCAAGAAGAAGGAGGAAATTTAAGAGTTATAGATTAGAGGGGATTTTGAACAATTTAGCTTTAAGAGAACATCCGTTTTAGCAAATTTAAAGTGACATCTTATTCTCTAACTATTTTCAACATTTTATTTCAAGGGTAGGTATTATTATTATTTATTATTTTTTAATTCATATTTCGCTTTGAAAAGTTCATACAAAAAATGGAAACTTTTTTATGTTTAAAACCTTACGACATGAATAAAGATGATAGAAAATAATGAAGAAAAAATAACAATGAATATGTTACTGAGATAAACTGGTTAAAATACTTTCAAATATAATAAATTCCTACTTTAGATGGCCTACCAGTGGTCGAGCGGTTCTTCGCTCAATGTTGGTAGATAGGAAATGCGAGGTTCAATCCCAAGTTGCGCTCATCAATCTAGCTGTTCAGAGTTTTCCAAGGATTTTTTAAGAATCCGCGTAAATGTGAACTAGCACCCCTTAGAAAGATCCCACTGAGGGCAATCTACCTATAGGTCTAGGACCCTAGTGTAGTCAATCGGCCTTAAACCATACAACCAAACAACCAAACAACCTGCTTAAGATGTCAAATTTTCTTTATTTTCTGACCATGAAGTCTCATTTTTATGTATTTTTCTAAATACCAAGAGGATTATTTATTAACCCTCCGCGTACGGTGCCCGTGATTTCGACGGTCAAAAGAACATTTTACATTAAATTTCATTTACACCACAATTTCTAAAATACTATTTTTAACAGATAAATTATTGAAAATTATTATCCCACTAAATTACATTTCCACCACTAATTGTAAAATGCAATGTTTGATATTTATAAATCCTGAAAACTAATGGAACATGCTTTTATTCAAAAATAGTAGTATTAAAAAAAAAGACGATTTGCAACTTGTGTGTGTAAACACAGTAGATACAAAATAATCTCCCCGTACGCGGATGGTTAAAAACAATGAAAATCTAGAAAGCACAATGCATACAATTAAAATAATTATTTTCTTTTTTTCATATATATACGAGAACGTAGTTCTTTTACGGAAATGGAAGCTGAAATAAATAAATATATATATAAATTTCGATACACTAAAAATAGATAAAAAATGTTCATAATTTTAATATTCTTTAACCACGTTTCTTGTGACCATGGGAGCGTCTCTGTAAGTGCTGGCTCAACTAGTCCAGTGTTAAAATACCCTTGTGATTGAGATAAAATAGCGATAAGGGAACGTCGAATAACTGTATGTTTATCAAATCCCAACCTGTCGGTTAATTTGGCACCCCTTCAAGTATCTGGATTCGTCCTCAATGCTAAGAGCGATAAACGTGGTTAAACTATGTAACACATGCTTTCTTTTAAAATGATCATCCGTAGAAGTACTAAAATAGTATTCTCATGAGACACCATTTATATTTAAACCTGCTTCTTTAAAGATATAATATTTTCCAAACAATTAATCGTTGCACAGTGCGTTGCACATTCTACTCCTCACTTCCCTTTTCGAAACACCAAATGATTAATAGATTTATTTTATTAAATGACATATTTTAGTAAGTTAAACATGCTATTTTTTTTCAGATTTAAACTATTTTTTACACTCCAGGTTTCGAAAAGACGTGGCTTTTCTTCTTCAGGTGCAAAATATCAAAATATACATGCTACAACCTTGGAGGCAAAAGTAAGACTGAAAACAGGAAAAACTCATGGAGAGGAGCAACAGAATTAGTGAAGAGCATCGTAGCCTGTAACAACCCATAATTAAAAAAAAAAAAAAAAAAAAAAAAAAACTGAAAGCAAGAGAAATAAACTCACACAATGAATGGATATTTTTAAATTTATTTTTATTAAGTACAATTTTTAATTTTTTAAAATTTATTTAACTTTTACAAAAAGAAAAAAAAATTTAATGGAACCAAACAAGTTTTTCCAAGTTGTAGACAGCAAAGTGTAATCTGGTTTTTCATTAAACAATTTTATCACGATTAAGGTGGATAGCTAAGTTATCCAGGAAATCTAACTCGGAAACGCGTTTGGCATTAAAAATAATTTTGGCTTGCTGAAAATTAAAACTATACTCAGATTCCCAACTATGCCTCGCGATAGAAGATTGTAGCATGTGCACCTAAAGAAGAAAGGCTACGTATCGAAACCAGTAGTGCTTACATTTATTTTATGATACGTAAAGAAGTTTTTAAGTTTAAATGTTTATTGTGCACGAGTTATTTAAATTATGATTGAAGCTACAAAACCTACAAAGAGAGACACTTAATAATTTTTTTCATTAATATGCGCACTAAACTGTTAAAAAAGGACGAAAATTAAAATTTTGCTACGATAAATATAGTACTAAAACACATTTTTTAAACTTGTTTTATACCAGAAAAAATACTGATTAAATTGTTTTCTATTTAATTTTAGGAGATAATTTAATACATACATATTTTTTATTTTCCCATAGGCCCTGTAAAATTTTATTAATTGAATTAAAGAAAATAACTTGCAGTTATCTCAGATAATAACTTACATCAATAATAACTCACACTAAATAGTAACTCGCATAATAACTCATTTCAAATTTAAATAAATAACATTCAAATACGATTCTACAGAAAATAAATAAATAAATAAAATAAATATTTGAAATTAGGAAAGCGTCTTTCTTCTCTTCATTACCCTCAATACTTCTTATTCCTAAAAGCTCTCTCTTATTAACCATTTGTAATGTAGCTTGTAATGAAAATTTTTTTATTTTAAGATAAAAAAAAAAAAAAGTTAATAAATAAATAAAAAATAAAAGAAAGAAAGAAATATTATGTATATTAGATGTATTTTTCTATAAATGAAATAAATATTTGTTTGTGTTGAAAAATAGTTTTTCAGCTACAAAAAGCTATCGGAGTATATATGATTCAATTTCGTAAAGTAAGCGGAAAAAGCAATTTTTCAAAGTGCACGGCATCTTAAAATAGTTGAATCTTGATATTAGTAAAATTATGTGGTGTTGTCATAGCTTTCATGGCTCATAAAAAAGAGCTTTATAGCCACACCCTGTTCTTTATGTCACACTTAAGGGCATACTTTTATTTCAAGTTCAGAAAATACTTCGAAATTTCCATTTTACGCAATGCATGTCAAAAATAAATGTGCTAGTATGTCATACATGGTAAAGTTATGTATAAATATATAAACTTCCGCCAAATAGATTGTACAGAATTTAATGCTCTGATTTAAAAAATTTCGTTAATTATAAACAAATTAGATGCAATTGTAAATTAAATAATTAGTTATAAAATTAAATTGTTATTAATCAATATTATTAATAAGATATTTTTGCATCAATATAGTTTCATTTTGGTATGTTTTAATGAAGAAATTTAAATGTGAAATAATTAAATTTATATCAGGTTTTGTAATGTAATAAGATATTATTATTATTATTATTATTATTATTATTATTATTGCACTTTGACACTACCATCACGAATTTGTAAAAATGAAAAGATCTAAAATCAGTCATCTAGGTAATAGCTTGAAATTTTCTTTCGGTTAGCAGCAACTTGCTGACTCAGAGCTCCGTGACTAAAATGATGTTTTAGACAAATGGTATTATATAAAATTTTGAGATAATATGTGTATGCATATTTATTTATTTAAAAATATTTGCAAAAAAATTTTATGATAAGTATTTAATAAAAATGTATCACATATTATATAATTAGAATTTTAAACAAAAATAAAATAAAT